>JACEIK010002873.1:113346-137932 GCA_018107945.1 Datura stramonium
AATCTGAAATAACATTTTTAAAAATTAATATACTATTATTTTTATTAATCCTGACAAAAGTATCTATATTTTATTAAGTACACGCAACATAAAAATTAAAATGAACTAAAAAATTTTTTATCTTTGACAGATAAAAAAATAAAAAAATAATATTAACATCTACATTATATCAGAAGTCAAAATATTAAAATTTTATATTAAAATTGAAATCAATGGCCTGTGCGGCGTTCCTTCATTCTAGTTTAACTAGAATGCTTTATATATACTTAGATGAGTTTTGACCTGCCCAACAACTTGAAATTAAGTATAATTTTATTTTATGTTGCATGTTTATAATTATAAATTAACAAAAATTTCATGTGAGATGTAGTTGAAGTGATTTTATATTAAAAGGATAATATTAAATTAGAAAAATAAGAAGTTTAAGATGACAAATATGCACGCAGGTTGATATTTAAGTTATGAAAAAATAATTTTTTATCTTGAAAAATCAGTCAACATGAGTGTGTTGGTCAAGAACTTATTTAAAGAAAAGAGTAATCATCACCATCAATCTTCTTTTACAACTAGACGCAGTCAAGGCAATATTTTTGCTCTATAAATTTTTAGAGTGTCCCATTTTTTTTTTTTGTACGTCTATAGCTACTGAAACTAACTTCTTTCTCTTGCTATCGCGATTTATAAGTAGAAAATCAAATACCGCGATATTTTCACAAAATATAAAAACTAAAACTTATGCTTACACGCTTGCATTATGACTTCTTATGCTAACTCGTAGATCTTAACGGTATATCTCATTTTATTGAATCTTTCAACTACTTTCAAACTTGAGAAAATACATAATGAAAATATTGGATTCAATAAGAACCTTGAACTATCTTTAAAAAGATATGAAATTTTATAATTTATAATTATAATTAAAAAAACAAAAAAAACATTTGAGATAGTCAGTTATATGAAATTGGAAATTAAATTATGATTGAAATAAAAAGTGATAGAAAAAATATATTAAATTTGAATTTAAAAATTAATTAATTATAATTTTTTAATAATTTATAATTTTATGATTATGTAAAACTCTCGTCATTTAAATAAAAGTGAAATTATGTTTTTTTTCTATGTCTTTTAGTTTTTCTGTTTATTTTATTATTAGAAATTTATTATCAAATTTGAGATAATGACAAATAAAAAAATAATGAATAACCCATAGATAAAATGACTATAATACCCTTGGTCGTTCTCATCTTCACATTCCTATATAATAGAAAAATTAATAATTTAATAATACATAATAATAAAAATTTCTCTATAACCTTTCGAAAATAAGATATAAGCCCCACATTTTTAAATGTACATGATTCTTTTACTCTTCTAACATATGGAAGTCATTAGGGCACTCTAGAACACGATTGATTTTTTGAAAATTCAATACTCTCTTTGCATGATATCTATTTAGATATTTTTATTAATTGACAAATTTACTTGACCTTCTACCTCTTCATTCTTCTACATAAAAGATTAATAGAAAAATAAAATAAATATAAAATAATAATTTATTTTGTAACTTTTAAACTTGAATAATAAATAAAAATATACAATTAAAGCTAAAGTAAAAATGAAGAAGTAATATTTTATTAGAAAAAGAAAGAAATAAATCAAGAGTAATCAAATATTTTAGTGTCTTTGTATATTACATGAAAGAATATTTAACTTTAAGTTTTAACATGTGTTCTTTTTCTAAAAGCTTGTTTTTATGGATTAAATGGAAAATTTCAAAACTATCATTGGTCGTCCATTTAAGGCTCTTCTATATAATAAATACGCGCCCACGAAGAGAATCCACTTATGTTTAGAAGTAATTTGCATTTAAATAGGATTTCTTCCGTTTTACATTAAGTGATGTATTAGTTTGAGCAATCTTGCTCTTTAAAAAATTATTTTTTTTTAAAAAAAAAAATATAATTTTATTCACTTATATAATAAATATATTTTAAAAAAATATAATTCTTTAATATTTATTTTATTTTTTTTATTTTTTTTATTTTAGTACTTTACCTTTTTTAAATATTATTAATATTTTTATTATATATAAATATCACTTTACATAACAAAAACACTTATTTTAAAATAGAATTAAGGGCCAAAACATCGTGTGTATTTACCTCTTTAACGAGTGTTAGCCTTTAAATACGATCAAACTATATTTTTACTTTTTTTTTATTGATCAGACATGCGTTCTTTCTTGAAAAAGCTGTCTTTGCTTTTTTGCTTTGCCCCATTCTTTTTCTCTTCTTATTGCTTTCTCCGCTCTGATCGGTTTGTCCGTCCTTCCAGCTGAGCTGCATTACGTTTTGCTGTGAAGTGATATTTTAATTTATATTTATCCTCTGCAACAAGGTTTTGCTGGCAAAAGCTAAATTTATATAGATTGTTGCCTGCTTTTTCGTGATTCTTTATTGATTTCTTTCCTCTCTCTTCATGGATTTCACTGTTGTTTCTATATATATACATATTTTCCCTTATTTCTGTTTTTGGTGTTGTTTTTCTTTGGTTTGTTTTTTTAATGTATGATTTATCTGCCTTTTCGTATTCATGAGAATTTCTTAGGTGTGGTGGGTTTGCTTATTCTGCGCCATTTTTCTATTGTTGTGTCTGCCCTGTCTTTTTTTTTTTGATTGTTTTCTTTAATGATATACTAAAATTTTCTATTGTTGCGTCTGCCTTTTATATATATATATATATTTTGATTGTTTTCTTTAATAATGTACTAAATATTGGATTAAATTATACCCAAAAATTCAATATGAGTGTTATTCCCAAAACCGGAGGAACATAGGGATATAAGATCACAGAAAGATGATGTATTTGTTGATGTTTGAAAGTGATTTTTTGAGTGTCTTTCTCCAGTGATTTTTCAGCTTGCTCTCTGTACTGCAGCTCTTTCTTCCAATTGTATTAAGATTAAACAAAAGGGTTTGCAAATAAAAAGTTCTATGCTACCAATCCATAAATTATTAAAAGATTTTTATGCTATCCGATTATTTTTCCCGTTCAATATCAACCGAATATGTCGGTGAATCGAGTTAAGCCAATTTATCTCTCCATGATGCCATTTTCCCATTAAATGGATGAATTCAGAACAAATGACTACTAGAAAAATGGAAAATCATTGCAAGCTGTGGTAGCTTTTGTATATGAGATGAATAATTGTAATTCATCTATTAGCATTTAGGATCGGTTTGGAAAGTCATTCTGTAATTATTAGGGTAGTAATTATACAATCTAACAATTATATAGTATAGTAGTATAATGGCGCATTTTGTTTGTCGTGATGTAATTACGGTGTAAGTACAAGCGTAATATTTAATTGTACAAGTGGTATTACATTGATTATATTTAAGTTTTTAAAATAAAAATTAATATTTGACAAATATAAATGATATTAAATTAGGTATCTAAGATAAATATTGTCTCAGATAATATATTAATTAATAAATATATATGTTTTAACTAATATTATAAAAAATAAGTGATATATGTATTTTCAAATTCATAATATTTAATTCAATTGATTATAAAATTAAAAGTCATATTTATTAAGAACATTATGAAATGCATATTTGTGAAAATATTAATATTATAAATATAACGCCATAAAATTATTCAAATATTTGTGAAAATAAATCTATCAATTCTAAAAATAACAAGTCAATACTCTGAAAACAAATAAATTAGGAGCAAATATATCATAAATTCAAAATTAAGAAAAAAAAATTAACATGATACTCTTATGTCAAAGTCAAACATAACCCAAAATAAGTTGCAATATAACTTAAGTAAATATAATTTAAAAGAAAAGGAAAATATAATTATATAACTTCTTTCAACAATGAAATTCTAGTTTGATTAAAAAATTGGAATAATGGCCTGCATTTATGTTAAATGAAGAAAATTTAAAAAAAATAAAAAAAATAAAAAAAATAAAAAAAATAAAAAAAATAAAAAAAATAAAAAAAATAAAAAAAATAAAAAAAATATTTAAAAATAAAAAGATTAACATAAATTTTAAAAAAAAAAAAGAAATTAGAACAAAAGCAAAAACAAAAGAAATTAAAAAAGTGACATTGTAATTACATCATGTAATTACCGCAATTCTCACCTTCCACTCCAGGTGGATAGTGTAATTACTTCCCAATTATTTATAATTCATGTTGAGCATGTAATTATCGACAAAAAATAGGCTGCTTTGTGTAATTAAATCTAATTACACTCAAATTTAATTACCAGTGGCTTTTCAAAGCAGGGCCCTTGGTGAAATATACCCGTTGTTAATCGGAAGGAAATTGGAATAGGCCACTCTATATGAGTCAATCCGGATCCATGTCATCATCATGATAAGTTAATATAGAGGAAAATGAAAAGGGATATATTGGTAACACTCCTAAAAGTTGTATCATTTTCGTTCAATAAAAATGAATTCTTACATAGAATTCCTTTACCTTATTTTCCTTCTTAAATAAATAGAAAATTTCTTCTTCTTCTCTCAGATTTCATATGGAGATTTCTTCTCTTTAACGCTTTTAGACTATGAAAAATATGATTGTTCCTAAATTGTGTCGATATTTTCCCATGTCAGTTTAGTTCTACTGTTTACTTTGAGAGTTAAAAAGGTGAGGAAGAGCTGTAGGTTCGACTTCATTGGATTGCTCTTTCCGTTGATTGTGTTGGCTTTGATTTTCTTTGTTACTTCCTATATCACTTATTCAGGGGGAATATAATAGTGCCACACTTTCGATTTCACAAAAATTTGAAACTGCGGTTTGTTCGAGTGAAAGCAACAATATATTCCTAAAGCGATAAAGGTAAATTCCCGACTTTACTGTTCTATATGTTTATTTCTAACATTCACATACGTGCTTAAATATTGCGACTGAAAACCAACTTCAACCCAAAAAAGACTTTCCCAAACACTTGACATCAAATGCCTCGGAACAAAGAAAAGATAGACGCGCCCAAATCGAAGAGACAAGAACATTCATGTCTTTATGCGAGAAAATAGTAGAAAAAAAATTCTTAGATGCTTAATTACTTACCAAGAAACGCCACCGGAAAATCTTCTAGAACAACATCATTGAATATTCCGCAGAAGCGATATCTTCTTGAAAATACTCCTGCTAACCATTCGTTGTAGCCCCAAAACAATCACAACTCAATATGACAGGTGTGTGCGAGATAGGTTAAGAACAAGTAAATTTTGGATTTAACTTAGAATTTAATCACTATACATTAATACATATGATACAGAGGATCAACATCGAAACATGTGATGAACTTTCTAACTTATGCTAATCACGACCAACTACTAGAGATACATTTATACCCTGTGTGTCCATTCTCTTAGGTTTAACTCTTCTAAACTATATTGGCATTTTGTATGACGCAAATCTACCTGGTGGGTTGTTGAATATCAATCACCTACCCCATAGTCACTCTTTAAAAAAAGTTCCAAATTGGAAATTTTGTGCGACGAGATTTCGTTTGAACCTCTGGCCTGTTGTAGTAGTGGTTCGGTAAAATTCGTTTCACATCAACTACCTTCTTAGTTGAGAAGCCTTTACTTGAGTATCAGTGATAAATCAATCATTTTCATACTTATATAAGAACATACAATAACATGTTTGCATTTACTTCACTTGGAGTAAAGTACAATAAGGAATTAACCAAAGAGAATACGGGGTATTACATATTTAAAGTTCAAGGACAAGTGTATCATTTTATAAATAACCTCATCCCCGCCCAATAATGAAGCGAGAAACTTATAACTTAATTTTTTATGACAATGAGGATGACATGGTTGACAAAACGGCCTTTTCGAGAAAATCTTAACGAATTAGTTGTGCAAAGCTACTAGATATTCTAAAATTAATCCATACTCTATGTTTCTAAAATCATATGAGCATTTCAAATCTATCTAATTTCTATATCGCACTTAAATATGATGCTGCATTGGACCAACGTGCATAGAATTTGTCTGTGTCGAAGTTGCGGTTGTATCGGTTGGCGATGAATCAAACAAATACTATTTCTACATCACATATATGAATTTACACCCATTGCAATTATAGCCAATTGATACACTATTATTATGATTGTTACGATCCATTACAATATCCTTTGTTATTTGTTGTTTCTCTACGGAAAATGGATGGCACTCCGGCATTAAAAAATCATGGAAAAAAAAGTAAGCTATTCGAAGGAAATTGTTCTTTGTGCAATCATGACCAACTTCCTAGGGTATCTAATTGGTGTTCAATTGATGGGCTTCTTAATGTCGAACAACAAATCCTACAAAGAAGGCAAAAGAAAAACACAAGTGTCATGTTAAGTATTCTTGCTGAAACTTCAAATTAGAGACAATGAAGAAAATGAAACTTTACATCCTGGTAGATTATTTCAACAATATTCTATAGATGAATTGATAAATAGTTGAAACACAAAGATTAGACTTTTTGTTGTTCGGTAGGAGCTTATTTAGGCGTGAAATATTGGCGGGTATGGACCTTCTAAGACAAGGAGAAAGAGACTTCCAAAATTAGCATGAAAACATTCCTTAGGAGGTCCAAGAAATATGCAGCGTCAATACATGGACACCATTGCATTAGTACAACAATTTGGAAAATCCATGATATGTAATCTTTAAATTGCCAAAAATACAAGATTTCTTACTAAGTGATGAAGTGCAAAACATATCATATTTAATAAGCCAAATATTTAAAAGAAAAGGTAAAAAATTGAAGTTAGATATAGTTAAAAAAGGTATTGGAAAATAACGGCTTTTATGTACATTATAGAATATCGAAAACGAGGTCTTTCTCATACCCATTTCCTTATCATACTTGCTAATTAATACAAATTATTAATACCTGAGGCTTATTATCACGCCCCAAAAGCGGGGAAGGTGCGGCGACTCTCGGCTTCCGAAAGTGGCTCCCGAAAAGCCCGGCTATATAGCATCTAAACCATAACCCTTAGGCCAACAAGGCCACCTGTCATAATCCAGTCATAGCACAAAAATGGGTAGATCAAGTCTCAACAAATATAATAAGATAATGTGCCGACAAGGCCACGATAGAAATTGGAATAAAATGCGAAAGGCCAACCGGAGCCCTGACTAGCGAGAGAGTGAACAGGCGTGTACGACTAGTCCACAAAGCCTCTAAAAAAGTAAACAATACTGAATGCACGGGACGGGGGCTCAGGTCCTACCCATATGTACATCAAAAGGCTTCCAGAATGACCAAACCAAACATAGGGCTCTGAAGGAAATGAGCATCTTCGACTCTGTGAATCTGGAAAAGCCCCACATTGCAATGGTTAATCAGGAGCCTGTCGTACTGTGGCACAATTGTAGGAGTCTCCGGGCGAGAGGAGCTCAATCAATCTGGGAGAACCAATCGCAATTCCAAGAAGGATCAGACATGTCGGACAACTCTTGAATCATGTCTCAACTCGATACTATGGAGGACATCATTCTCAATCCGTGGTCATTTCCTCCTTGGGTTTAACCTCTCGTGGAAACACTTTCTCGTGCGTCGAGCATCACACCAAGTCTAGAGCACCTCGGGCTCGATTCTAGCAGGAACAATTCTTGTGCATCGGGTATACACAAGCCAAAAGGCCTCAAATGTAACACACACACAATTCAAAACAATAATGCATGCCGAATGGCCAGCGATCGGCTCTGAACCCACAGCCCAACTATTACAACATAATACTATTCTTTCACGTCTAGCCGTCCCACCGACGAGCCCTTAACCAAGCTAAGGACCACCATCCTAGCAGTAGATCCTCAAGCTTTACAAACGGCTCACATGACACTCTATTCACCACTAACATCAGGGTTCACGTCCAAACTAGCCCAAGTGTCACCACGGTCGTCATGTGCCATCGACCACTGATTGACACGACCGCCGAATCCAAATATAACAGCAGATAGTCGCAACCATCAACTTTAACCACTCTAAACCCTCATTCACTTGTCAACATAATCACCTAATCTTATTCACTCAACGGCCCACAACTTGCTACAAGAACCACACGCCTCGTATACGGCCTCTCGGCCCAGGCTTTAATAATTTTCATGTCTACGATTCTCCGCACTCAAGCCAGAGCCACCGACCAAATCAGCACATAAAAACACCATTATCACCATATAAATAGCAAGGGAACAAGAGTTCAAAGCAGCAAAACACAAGTCATCACAAACGGCCAACACACGTATCAACACGGATGACAACGAATTTAGAAGTGCATCTTGACAAAGGGAGGGACAAGCCTAACATACCTTAGCTTTAAGCCTAGCCGAACTTGATCCTTCAACACCATGAACCTACTACCTAAAGGCAGTCCAAACTTCTGCCCAAATCACAGTAAACACAACTCAACAACAAGATAAGACCAACGAAGCTTACCCGACAAGATTCATCGGAATTCGTCGGTAGAAACTCCGAGACATAACCTACATTGTTAACACAGCTATAAACAACCTTAAAAACTAAGAGAACAAAAATAAGTCTTACCAACAGCTTCACTATGAAGCAACACCAACGTCCACAGAAAAAACACCAAACCACGGACTACACAAGCTCAGGCTTTAGACATCAAAATCATGTTGAGCATGAATTCTAGCCCAAAACCCAAAGGAAACCATGGAAGAACTTTGAGAGAGGTTTTGGACATAGAAGTTCTGGAATTTAAGAAAATAAGGCAACCGACCAATGGCCTTTTATAGTCCTCCACCGGCTTAGACCCTGTGAGGTGCACCTTTGCGCGGTCTGTGAAAACACGAATAACTCTCTATTCCGGGTTGGGTTGACAAAAGGTTTGATGCACTGGAAACTAGACTCATAGATATTTAATTTGATAGATCTCACACCCCCTAACTCCTTATAGATTGGGAGAAAAGCTTTTCGAGACATTTGACCTAAATTTCAAGGCATCTCAAGAAGGAAATTTTGCGTGCTTTTTCGAACTTTGTTCTACAACTTGATCGATGTCAATCTTAATATGATCATAGAGTGATTCAACTAACTCATAATACTTCCTTCTTAGCCTATAATGTACTCTTGGTGCAAACACGATTTTGTGCTCAAATCCGAGGGTGTAACAACAAGACTTGCTAGGAATTGAATCAGTAGGCTTAGGGGTAAAGGTGTATTACAAACATGAATATTTCCATTGTTGTTGGGAGAGCTTAACTATGCATGTATTAGTTTATAACGGTAAACACTTTCTAAGTTGGTATATTTCGTCTTTGGGTAGCTATTACAGGAATTGCAGTTGTTAGCTTTTCAAGAATAAATTTTTATCCATGAATAACTCTTAACTTTTCATACTGATATCTCACTTAGAGGAACAATGGACCATATGAGGTGAGCATGAAAATTGGATCAATGGGAGCGACAACAAATGAAATAAGTGCTTGAACCAGTGAACAAACGAAACATATAAGGAGACTCTTTCCACCCATAGTTTATCATTTTATTCACATATAGGAAACATCATGTGGAGGTATAGGAACTTAAATTTGGACTTAGGAGAAAAGCTGTTCTAGTGTTCAAAATAAATAAGGTCAATACAATCTTTGTAATGCACTTTGAAAACGATAATTTCATAATAATCTAATTAATATTTCCCAAGGAAGAAGCCTTTAACATAGACGTAAAAAGTCAGAAGAAAATGGAAATAACCAACTGAATAGGAAGAGCTGAAAGCATCACACTTCATTATCAGAACCTAACGATATACTGAATTTAGTTAAAACTAATCACGACTTTGATATAAAAAATGAACAAAAGAATTGATGAGAAGAAGATATCAAGCGATCAGACATCCTCAATTATAGCTACTAAGTCATCAAGTTAATCGTAGCAATAGAAACTAATGTGCTATAATACAATAACTAATTGTGAGTTGATGAAGTTTACTTTAGCTTTATCAAGGAAAATGTGATGAGTTGATCACAATTACATTTATGCCATTATAGCCAAGTAGTTGCAAAAGGGTTGAATAACCCCTGTAATTTTGTCAAGAGAACACAGTGAAAGATCATGCAATATATTGAAAAGTATTATTAAAAAAAGTTATGATACATATTTATATAAAAATGCAGAAGGAGAAATGTATTGGTGACCTTTATTTCTTTTTCACTGGATTGATGGCTTCAGTTTCTGTTTCATCTTGAGTGATTGACCTTTTTCGGCTGGTGTGAAGTTTGTGTTTCTTTAGCATGAGAAGTTGAAAGTTTCCTTTTCCCTTTTGCTTCCTTCGCTGATATTGATTGTAATTGGTGGAAGAAGACAATAAATAATATTTTGCTTTTAAACACATGATAGGATATACAATTTTACGGGAATTTTGAACAATTACTGGTTAAAGTTCTTCTGAATATCTTGAACTGGTGGATGCTCATTCTAAAGAAAAAGCATATAGTTAGTCACCTTTTTTTGCTAGTTTATTTTTGATGTGATCATGTATAAATTATTCCGTTAAAGTTTGCATCTTTGCTGAAGCTCTTTTCGTAAATTCTTTTGTGGTAAGGGATAATAGTTTTTCTCCTTCTTTGCCCATAATTATCCCAACTGTTGAGTCGAAGGTATCTTCAACATTAAACATCAAATCGACACCTATAGTATTATGTGAAATTATACTATTTGGTGTAAAGATATGAATACAAACAAAATCCAAAAGTACTTGGAATTAACATATTTTTTGTTGATTACAGTTTATATAATGAATTTTCTTCTATTTGGACTGCGCACTTCTTGTCCGCGGTTTGGGGACGATAAGATATGGAAAGACTTGAGGTCATCTGGAAGGAATATTTTTGCCTCAATAAAGAATGTGTGTCCTTGTATTAGAAAGATGAAAAAATAATTATTAGAGTACATTCTAATATCAAATTATGAATCAAAATTGTACTAACATCCTGTTGAGATTAGAAAGAAAGCGGCAATTGGCACCCTTTTTCATTAATTAGAATGAAAAGAGATCCAAATTTGAATGTACTCCTCGCAGTGAGAGAAAGAGGTAAGCAATTCTTTGTTTCTTGTGATCTGTGAAGAACAAAAAAGGTTAATTGTTTGGTATACTAATATTAAAAGGAAATCAACTAGAATATATAGAGAAGTAATGTCATACCATGCTTGTAGTTGTTGTAATCATGATTTGTACTAGACCATTGCGGGCATCCCTTATCGGTTCATGTTCGAGTTCAAGTTGTTGACATCGGACCCGGAGTTACTGTCCTAATCTTGTTATTTTTTCACCATTATACTCAATTACCTCTTTTTGGTATCCTAAAATTAATTATTGACCTTTGTCGTTGAGACTTTATTTACTTTCTCCTTAGTTGATTCGCCATGCCTTCATCCTGTTATTTTGATGACAAGTGACGTTGTATGCATCCTGCCACGTGTTTGAAATAATATTTCCCCTATACACATGTATAATGATGTATAAATTTGTATATGAAATGTATAATAATATATATCGGAAAAATAAGAAAAGGAAAAATAGAAGAAAAAAAAATGTTGTGTAATAATGGTTGTTACACTTAGTATACAATATTTACACTTATTATAATTTTGTATCTGGCCGAATTTTATCTTTAACTTCATTTTTCAGCGGTATGATTCCAAGATCAACGTTTATCAAACTTAAATAATCCAACATTCTAGATTGATTTTCTGACTTTTTCAACGATTGTATTTCACTCAATTATTTTAGGTAAGATTTTTCAAATTTGAGTTGAACTTGGCAGCCTTGGATAAGTCAGTCTTCGCAACAAAACTTCGAGCTCTGAAACTCCTTCAATAAATTCTTTGTCTCACCACAATAAAATTTTAATCTCTGAAACTCCTTCAATGGAAGCAATTTGTACGGGAGGAATTTGATTTGAGAAAATGAAGCTTCGAAAAGAACAACAACGAAAGAAGTAAATAGAAGAAAAGGAAGAAGGAGCATTGTAAAAAAATGAGTCAGATCAAGTAAGTAGGTAAAACATAGATCAATTTTGATAGTATTTGTGGTCCCTAATTAATAGAAAAAGTAATTACCTCTTTTTAAATTTTTTCTATACTTTTAAGCCGTTAATTCGATAACCCGATAACACTTTTTGGAACCATGCATTTGATCAGAAAAAGACAATTAACTGTTAATGAAGTATAGACAATTGCCAATTTAAGTGGAGAGAAAAACAAAATTTTTATGAGCAAAATATCAAAAACAGAAAGGAATTTTATGAACTTATAAAAAAGTGAAAGGACCCATTAGATCGGAGATTGAACCCGACGTGAATCAGACACGCAACCTTCTGATCTGGAGTCCAGACGCGCTACCGATGCGCCACGGATCCGCAGATGTTAAGTATGAGATACTTTAATTATCTAACATATACACTTTCTTTTTTTCTGATGAATTGGCTAATTATTCTTGTTAGTTAATAAAAAGTATTTATGAACCTTCCCGTAAAAAATTGATAAGTTTTAAGTGCTGAAATAAATAGTTATATGTTTAGATAAAAATAAAACAGATCCTCAATATTAAAGATGTTTGATAAAAAAAATGCTAATAAGTTGTTCTTTTATTAAAATGACCAACATATTCTTAATTTGTTTTTTAATAAAAATAATAGTTTGACAGTATCTTTACAAAAAAAAAAAAGAGACAAAATACGTAAAGACCATCTTATACTTGACATGTTTTTTTCAAAATCTCTTAAACAATTAGTAGTCTTAATTACCCTTATAAGCTTGTCTATTAGATAGTCTTTAACCCTCTAAGTGCGATGCGGCAAAGAGAGCGGCTACACTTTCTTTTAAGCATGTGAGGGTCACAAAAAAATAATTAAAAATTAACTCTTAATTATTTTTTAATAAACTAAAAAAATAAAAAAAAACACTATAAATTAAAATTTTCAAAAATTAAAAATATTAAAAAAATCATAAATTAATTTTTAAAAAAATAATTAAGTTTCAACTTTGTATTTCTTTTAGATGAAATGGTATTTATTTCAATTTTGTATTCTCTTTTCAAACCTAAAGCAATTAAAATCTTTTGGGGTTTCTTCATTTTTATTCTACATAAAATAATTTAACCCCGATAATGGAGTTGTAATTGTGTAATTTTTTATTTCTTGTTAAAATGCAATAACTATTTATTTTCTTTTAGGTCAAATCTAGAACAAGAGAAAACTCGGTTAGAGCTTTGTTATTTTTAATGAAATAAAAAGTTTTAGCAGAATAATGAAGCTTCAACTATATAATTTTTATTATATTTTACTTAGATATAATGACTATCTATTTCAGCCAGATTTTTGTCCGCGCAAAATCTATAAAAGAAAAAAGTTAATTATAATTCATTATTTTAACAAAACAATTTCTTTTGTTTGCTTAAAAATTGGAATTATGCAAAGTTTTATTTTCAGTGAAAAGTTAAATCTAAAAAATTGATAATAAAAAAAAATTCGGCTTCGGTGTACTAAAGTTCCCGCTATGCGCGGGATCCGAGAAAGAGTCATACCACAAGGGTTTATTATACACGGTTGTCATACACTTGGCAGGGGTATGGCCCGGCACACAGTGCCTATTAGGACTGGGGCAAGCACTGGAAACTGCGAGCCTAAACACATCGGGTGCACGGGCGGCTCTAACTTCCCGGATTCATGGAATCGGGCTGCTCTCAGCATTTATGTCAGCCTCCGACCGGCTTGGGCCACTATAGCCACTGTGTTATAACATCATCTAACTACGAGGTCACACTAATCATACGAATATAAACAACATAACTAGAAACTCTGAGCAGTGAAAATGTCTGGGGGTATGCGAGCCCATTAGAATGCGAAACGAGCTCTGTGCGAGAATAAGGCGAGGAGCATGCACATCCATTGCTTGACATCATGCTATCTATCAATTTAATAAGTAATATATATACACATATATAGCATACAAGAACCTATCGGCCCCATGCACGGAAGGTGCCAATAACAAACAATCTATATACCCCTACTAGGGTCAAAACCATCAAAAATAAATCACTCCACTCGTCTACTAACTACGAGCACCTCAAACACGGTCTCCGGCTCGGGCTATGGCCTCCGATATATATAGCCTGTCCCTACAAGCAGGAGGACTCTGTCTTGTAAAGCGTAGCTATGTAGCGTAATACGTATCTGTAATCTATTCCTTGGCGCAAGCGCACAACGGGTAAACTATCTTTGCTGTAATACGTCGGCTGATATGAAATGCTACATCCCATCGCCAAGTCCCTCTTGCGGACGGCATGTGCTACTCCTTGGAGTGGCGCTATCCCCACCCTCAGCAGAAGGTCGACACAGTTACCAACCCGGGCGGCGAGGACGCTCAAGGTACCCTCATAACACAAACAAGTTTCAACAATCAATAATCACATATAGCAAGCATGTTTGAGCGAAAATACTATACATTATTCCGATTTCTCATTCGAACTCTTTTCTATGTTATCTTGATTCTCCATGCGAATTATCTTGTATACAGGATATCATCGGCCCGTACGGCTATACGCTATGCGAGATATTATCGGCGTGCGACTATACGTATACGGGATATTATACGGCGTACGATGTGCTTTACTAATTTTATTAGAACGTATATCATAATATTATAAACATGCTTGCTAAATTCAAAAACGCGCTTGCTAAACTCATACTTGGACTCAATTCTTCGGCTTACGAATTCTTTCTTCTATATTTCACGCTATTTCTTGAAATATTTGGATTATTAACTGAAGGAATTAACTTTACATACCTTCGCTTGAAGTTTCCGACTAACGGCGTCGTTCGGCCAGTATTTTTGCTATTTCTCCCATTGCATTCATATATATATATCAATTAGAACTAAATACACTAATTTTAGGAAGAAAACATCACTTTCGATATATATATAGCCCAAACTTTGACTTATCAAAATGATCGAAAACTTACGCTATTTCTCGAAAGTCCAGAAGGGAGAAATATCTTTCACCTTAGGGCTATGAGTATATTGACACTAATTTGGAGCAATTCCACTTACCTTGGCTCGTGCTTGACGATTCTCGGCAATTTCACGAAACTAAACCCGAGGAATGCTCCTTGCTGCTAAATACATCGGTATATGAGATTAATTCAAGTTTGGATCGTGTTTGACGGGCGTAATCAGATAGAATTAACAAGAAACCTCGTTCTCCCTGTTTCCCTCCGTGCTCTGGAAATTATGAAATGATAATGAAATAAACCGAAGTGGGAGGCCCCTATATAGTTAAGGGCAATGCGACTTATAAGTGGCATTCATGGAATACGATTTATAAATTAGCATTCCTGGAATGCGACATGCCGACTTGGCGCTTGTCGATCTTTCCCCGGAGCCTTTTCCTAGCATGTATGGCATTCTAAAACTCTTAACCAACATGTGAATTGTGTCACATGTCAAGAATTTACGGGGGTTGTAACAACGGTCTTACCTTGCATTTACGCAAGAGTTGTTTCACGGTTTGAACTTTTAATGACCACCTGGTCACATGACAACAACTTTACCAGTTGCTCCAAGGTTCCCCTTCTATCTAAAAAATTAATAAACTTTAAAAATTAAAAAATATTTTTAAAAATGACATGTGGATAAAAGTGCATAGCAAAAAGAGTGTATCTCACTCTATTAGGATGAGATGGTGCCAAAGAAACGATCAATATGAACAAAGAGAGGTTAGGGGTTTTGTTTTGGGTAAGTACTTTCGAAAAAAAAACAATTAAAGATAAAATAGTATTCTTTCGATAAAATGTGTCGTATTCAAATTCGATCGCTTTTATGCGAGAGAGCACGAGCCATCCTCTAGGTCTAAACATTCCTTAATGAACGATAACGTATAAGTCTTAATCAAACTGAAATTATTTATAAGTTAAAAGGTCATACATTGAGGGGTGACAGCTAACATTTGGCTTATAAAAAATACTTTTGATGTTTATCAAATGTACAAGTCAAAAAGTATTTGTATAATAAGCTAGTTTGTCTATCTTGTAAGCTTGATGCAAATAATCACGTGTATCAATTCGATGTTTTATTCTTATGATTTTGCATATACAACACAATGTGTGTAGTACTTGTTGACACCGAAATAGCAGGGCGTCATACGGAAGCCAATAATTGCAAAACCTTATCGGCGATAAATTAGATGACAAATAAAACTATGAAAAAAGACTTTATGATATGTGTTTGGTTAATTGACCTACATATAATACTAAAAAAATAAAAATATTTTTACTCATCTATTACAACAGTTCAAGTCTTCTTCTTTTTTAATTCTTTAAAAAATACATTGTGGATGTGTGTTGTGTATGAGAAAAAAGATCTTGTTACAGTCTAAATGTGCTCCCTTCAAGAAAAAAGATAGCTATGGTAGAGTCCTTTTCACAAAGAAACCTTATCTACCAAGAAAACCTTTTGAAGTAAAACACAATTATGATATAGAATCAGAAATGGATACAAAATTTATGGGCAAACCTTAACAAATCTCATTGGCTTTGAATTTTCTGGTAAAATAATCTTCATATTTTGTTATTCACACAATCTTCATCACTTTGTTGCTTGGAGTGGTTAAAAAATAAAGTTAAAAATGCCTTGAGTTAACAATAGTTTAAATTTTTATTTTATTTTTTTATTTTAAAGATGCAGCAATAGGAATGTTGAAAATATGGTTGAAAATTCATCTTCAAATACTACAAAAATTAAAAATGCTTATATTTGGTTTGATCTGACTTATAAGCTAAACCAAACAACCCTTAAATCTCCCTATAAATAAAATTCTTTAAAGGTACATTGTGGATGCTATTGTGTTGTGTATAAAGATTTTCAATTTATAGAAGTCTAAATCTTCTCCTTCAAGAAAAAAGATAGTTATGATAGAGTCTTTTCCACAAAGAAACCTTATCTACCAAGAAAATCTTTTTGAAGTAAAACACGATTATGATGTAAAATTCAGTGATCTATTGTTATCATAACTTCATTTTCAACTGGTATGATTCCCAAGATCAACATTTATCAAACTTAAATAATCCAACATTCTAGATTCAAGTTACTACAAGCTTTTTCAACGGTGTAATTTCACTCAATTATTTTAAGTAAGATTTTTCAAATTTGAGTTGAACCCGAACTTTGAAACTCCTTGGATAGAGTCCGAGTCTTCTCGCAACAAAACTTCGAGCTCTGAAACTCCTTCAATAAATTCTTTGTCTCACCACAATAAAATTTTAATCTCTGAAACTCCTTCAATGGAAACAGAGAGGAGCAGGAGGAATTTGATTTCAGAAAATGAAACTCGAAAAGAACAACAACGAAAGAAGTAAATAGAAGAAAAGGAAGAAGGAGCATTGTAAAAAAATGAGTCAGATCAAGTAAGTAGGTAAAACATAGATCAATTTTGATAGTATTTGTGGTCCCTAATTAATAGAAAAAGTAATTACCTCTTTTTAAATTTTTTCTATACTTTTAAGCCGTTAATTCGATAACCCGATAACACTTTTTGGAACCATGCATTTGATCAGAAAAAGACAATTAACTGTTAATAGGTATAGACAATTGCCAATTTAAGTGGAGAGAGAAAAACAAAATTTTATGAGCAAAATATCAAAAACAGAAAGGAATTTTTATGAACTTATCAAAAAGTGAAAGGACCCATTAGATCGGGAGATTGAACCCGACGTGAATCGAACACGCAACCTTCTGATCTGGAGTCAGACGCGCTACCATTGCGCCACGGATCCGCAGATGTTAAGTATGAGATACTTTAATTATCTAACATATACACTTTCTTTTTTTCTGATGAATTGGCTAATTATTCTTGTTAGTTAATAAAAAGTATTTATGAACCTTCCCGTAAAAAATTGATAAGTTTTAAGTGCTGAAATAAATAGTTATATGTTTGAATAAAAATAATAAAACGGATCATAAATATTAAAGATGTTTGATAAAAAAATACTAATAAGTTGTTCTTTTATTAAAATGACCAACATATTCTTAATTTGTTTTTTAATAAAAATAATAGTTTGACAGTATCTTTACAAAAAAAAAAAAGAGACAAAATACGTAAAGACCATCTTATACTTGACATGTTTTTTTCAAAATCTCTTAAACAATTAGTAGTCTTAATTACCCTTATAAGCTTGTCTATTAGATAGTCTTTAACCCTCTAAGTCTTGATGCGGCAAAGAGAGCGGCTACACTTTCTTTTAAGCATGTGTAGAGGTCTCAAAAAAAATAATTAAAAATTAGCTGCTTAATTATTTATTTGAATGATGTATTTAAATTTTTTTCAGATCAATTACAAAAATTGACTCAAACTCTATCATTCTAGCAAAATAAAATTAATTTTTAAAAAAAAAATAATTAAGTTTCAACTTTGTATTTCTTTTAGATGAAATGGTATTTATTTCAATTTTGTATTCTCTTTTCAAACCTAAAGCAATTAAAATCTTTTGGGGTTTCTTCATTTTTATTCACATAAAAAATAATTTAACCCCGATAATGGAGTTGTAATTGTGTAATTTTTATTCTTGTTAAAATGCAATAACTATTTATTTTCTTTTAGGTCAAATCTAGAACAAGAGAAAACTCGGTTAGAGCTTTGTTATTTTTAATGAAATAAAAAGTTTTAACGAGAACTATGAACTGTCAACTATATAATTTTTATTATATTTTACTTAGATATAATGACTATCTATTTCAATAGTGAATTTTTTATCGCGCAAAATCTATAAAAGAAAAAAGTTAATTATAATTCATTATTTTAACAAAACAATTTCTTTTGTTTGCTTAAAAATTGGAATTATGCAAAGTTTTTGTTACCAATTGAAAAGTTAAATCTAAAAAATTGATAATAAAAAAAAGGGTCGGCTCGGTGTACTAAAGTTCATATGCGCGAGTCAGAAAAGTCATACAAGGGTTTATTATACACGGTTGTCACGCCACTGCCTTGGGGTATAGTGGCACACAGTGCCCTATTAGGACACAGGTGAACTGCGAGCCTAAACACGTCGGTGCACAGTACGGCTCTAACTCGGATTCATGGAATCAACGGGCTATATAACGAGTGTAAATACAGCCTCCAGCCATCAAGGCCGCATAGCCACGTGGATAACATCATCTAACCCGGAGTCACACTAATCATAGCTGAATATAAACAACATAACTAGAAACTCACGAGAGCAGTAGAAAATATACGGAGGGTATGCAGGGAGCGATAGAATGCGAAACGAACTGCATGCGGAAATAAGGCGGAGCATACACATCGGCTGCGGCATCATGACTTTATCTATCAATTTAATAAAGTAAATATATATACACATATATAGCATACAAGAACCTATATATCAGCCCCCATAAGCGGAAGGTGCCAACCAACAAACAATCTAATACCCCTGCAGGGTCAAAACCATCAAAAATAATCACTCCACTCGTCTACTAACTACGAGCACCTCACGGCCCCCAGGTCTCGGCTCGGGCTATGGCCTGATATATATAAAAGCTGTGTCTAAGCCGGGAGGACTCTGTACGTAAGCGTAAGCGTAGCGTGTGTATACGTAATCTATTCCTTGGGCGCAAGCGCTGTAGCAGGTAAACATCTTTGCTATGTCGATCGGCTGATATGAGAAATGCTCCCAATCCCATCTTCGTCCTACGCGGACGGCATGCTACTCCTTGGAGTGGCGTATCCCCACCCTCCACGATGGGTCGACACGGTGCACCAACCCGGGCGACGGGGCGCTCAAAGGGTACCCTCATAAGCATACAAACAAGTTTCAACAATCAATAATCACATATAGCAGCATGTTTAGGCGAAATACTATCATATTCGATTTCTCATTACGAACTCTTTTAAGTGTTATGCGGATTCTCTATCTTTTGAATTATACGTATACGGGATATCATCACATTTGTCTGGCTATACTGTATCTGAGATAATCATTTGTCTGACTATCTTGCTCATCTTAAGGATATTATCATTGTCGATATTACTTTACTAATTTTTATTACGAACGTATATCATAATATTATAAACATACTTGCTAAATTCAACGCGCTTGCTAAACTCATACTTGGACTCAATTCTTGACTTCGAATTCTTTCTTCTATATTTCACGCTATTCTTGTCTTGGATTACTAACTGGGGAGTGGCTTTACATACCTTCAAGCGGTTTCCGACTAGCGGCGTCGTTCGGCCAGTATTTTTGCTATTTCTCCCAACTGCATTCATATATATATATCAATTAGAACTAAATACACTAATATTAGACATCACTTTCGATATATATATAGCCCAAACTTTGACTTATCAAAAAATGATCGAAAACTCGCTATTTCTCGAGAATCCGAAGGAGAAATGTCTCACCTTAGGGCTAGGAATGTATTGACACTAATTTGGAGCAATTCCACTTACCTGGGCTCGGTAGCACGACGATTCCTCCGGCCGAATTTCACGAAAACTAATTTCACGAAACTAAACCCGTAGGAATGCTCCTTGCTGCTAAATACCTCGGTATCTGAGATTAATTCAAGTTTGGATCGTGTTTGACGGCGTAATCGGAATGAAATTAACAAGAAACCTCGTTCTCCCTGTTTCCCTCCGTGCTCTCTGGAAATTATGAAATGATAATGAAATAAACCGAAGTGGGAGGCCCTATATAGTTGGGGCAATGCGACTTATAAGTCGCATTCATGGAATGCGATTTATAAGTCGCATTCCTGGAATGCGACATGCCGACTTGGCGCTTGTCCGATCTTTCCCCGGGCCTTTTTCTAGCATGTATGGCATTCTAAAACTCTTAACCAACATGTGAATTGGCCATCTACATGTCAAGAATTTACGGGGTGTAACAACAGTCTTACCTTGCATTTCTGCAAGAAGTTGTTTCCACGGTTTGAACCTGTGACCACCTGGTCACATGACAACAACTTTACCAGTTACTCCAAGGTTCCCCTTCTATATCTAAAAAATTAATAAACTTTAAAAATTAAAAAATATTTTTTAAAAATGACATGTGGATAAAAAGTCTGCATAGCAAAAGAGTGTATCTCACTCTATTAGGATGAGATGGTGCCAAAAGAAAAGAGAAACGATCAATATGAACAAAGAGAGGGTTAGGGGTTTTGTTTTGGGTAAGATGCTTTCGGAAAAAAACAATTAAAGATAAAATAGTATTCTTTCCAGTAAAATGTGTCGTATTCAAATTCTGATCGCTTTTATGCGAGAAGGCATGACCATCCTCTAGGTCTAAACATTCCTTAATGAACGATAACGTATAAGTCTTAATCAAACTGAAATTATTTATAAGTTAAAAGGTCATACATTGAGGGGTGACCAACTAACCGCTTTTGGCTTATAAAAAATACTTTTGATGTTTATCAAATGTACAAGTCAAAAAGTATTTGTATAATAAGCTAGTTTGTCTATCTTGTAAGCTTGATGCAAATAATCCTGTGTATCAATTCGATGTTTTATTCTTATGATTTTGCATATACAACACAATGTGTGTAGTACTTGTTGACACCGAAATAGCAGGGCGTCATACGGAAGCCAATAATTGCAAAACCTTATCGGCGATAAATTAGATGACAAATAAAACTATGAAAAAAGACTTTATGATATGTGTTTGGTTAATTGACCTACATATAATAATACTAAAATAAAAAATATTCTAAAGCTATTGAGAGAGTAAATCTCCCCATAAATAAAATTCTTTAAAAAATACATTGTGGATGTGTGTTGTGTATGAGAAAAAAAAGATCTTCTATTTACAGCAGTCTAAATATTCTCCTTCAAGAAAAAAGATAGCTATGGTAGAGTCCTTTTCCACAAAGAAACCTTATCTACCAAGAAAACCTTTTTGAAGTAAAACACAATTATGATATAGAATCCAAGTAGGATACAAAATTTATGGGCAAACCTTAACAAATCTCATTGGCCTGAATTTTCTGGTAAAATAATCTTCATATTTTGTTATTCACACAATCTTCATCACTGTTGCTTGCGATGGTTAAAAATAAAGTTAAAAATATTATGAGTTAACAATAGTTTAAATTTTTATTTTATTTTTTATTTTTAAAGATGCAGCAATAGGAATGTTGAAAATATGGTTGAAAATTCATCTTCAAATACTACAAAAAATTAAAAAATGCTTATAAGCTGGTTTGATCAGCTTATAAGCTAAACCAAACAACCCTTAAATCTCCCTATAAATAAAATTCTTTAAAGATTACATTGTGGATGCTATTGTGTTGTGTATAAAGATTTTCAATTTATAGAAGTCTAAATCTTCTCCTTCAAGAAAAAAGATAGTTATGATAGAGTCTTTTCCACAAAGAAACCTTATCTACCAAGAAAATCTTTTTGAAGTAAAACACGATTATGATGTAAAATTCAAGTAGAATACAACTGGTATCTTTAACTTCATTTTTCAACTGGTATGATTCCCAAGATCAACATTTATCAAACTTAAATAATCCAACATTCTAGATTCAAGTTACTACAAGCTTTTTCAACGATTGTATTTCACTCAATTATTTTAGAGTAAGATTTTTCAAATTTGAGTTGAACTTCGAACTTTGAAACTCCTTGGATAGAGTCCGAGTCTTCTCGCAACAAAACTTCGAGCTCTGAAACTCCTTCAATAAATTCTTTGTCTCACCACAATAAAATTTTAATCTCTGAAACTCCTTCAATGGAAACAGAGGAACAGGAGGAATTTGATTTCAGAAAATGAAACTCGAAAAGAACAACAACGAAAGAAGTAAATAGAAGAAAAGGAAGAAGGAGCATTGTAAAAAAATGAGTCAGATCAAGTAAGTAGGTAAAACATAGATCAATTTTGATAGTATTTGTGGTCCCTAATTAATAGAAAAAGTAATTACCTCTTTTTAAATTTTTTCTATACTTTTAAGCCGTTAATTCGATAACCCGATAACACTTTTTGGAACCATGCATTTGATCAGAAAAAGACAATTAACTGTTAATAGGTATAGACAATTGCCAATTTAAGTGGAGAGAAAAACAAAAATTTTATGAGCAAAATATCAAAAACAGAAAGGAATTTTTATGAACTTATCAAAAAGTGAAAGGACCCATTAGATCGGGAGATTGAACCCGACGTGAATCGAACACGCAACCTTCTGATCTGGAGTCAGACGCGCTACCATTGCGCCACGGATCCGCAGATGTTAAGTATGAGATACTTTAATTATCTAACATATACACTTTCTTTTTTTCTGATGAATTGGCTAATTATTCTTGTTAGTTAATAAAAAGTATTTATGAACCTTCCCGTAAAAAATTGATAAGTTTTAAGTGCTGAAATAAATAGTTATATGTTTGAATAAAAATAATAAAACGGATCATAAATATTAAAGATGTTTGATAAAAAAAAATGCTAATAAGTTGTTCTTTTATTAAAATGACCAACATATTCTTAATTTGTTTTTTAATAAAAATAATAGTTTGACAGTATCTTTACAAAAAAAAAAAAGAGACAAAATACGTAAAGACCATCTTATACTTGACATGTTTTTTTCAAAATCTCTTAAACAATTAGTAGTCTTAATTACCCTTATAAGCTTGTCTATTAGATAGTCTTTAACCCTCTAAGTACTGATGCGGCAAAGAGAGCGGCTACACTTTCTTTTAAGCATGTGAGGGTGCAAAAAAATAATTAAAAATTAACTCTTAATTATTTATTTGAATGATGTATTTAAATTTTTTTCAGATCAATTACAAAAATTGACTCAAACTCTATCATTCTAGCAAAATAAAATTAATTTTTTAAAAAAATAATTAAGTTTCAACTTTGTATTTCTTTTAGATGAAATGGTATTTATTTCAATTTTGTATTCTCTTTTCAAACCTAAAGCAATTAAAATCTTTTGGGGTTTCTTCATTTTTATTCACATAAAAAATAATTTAACCCCGATAATGGAGTTGTAATTGTGTAATTTTTTATTTCTTGTTAAAATGCAATAACTATTTATTTTCTTTTAGGTCAAATCTAGAACAAGAGAAAACTCGGTTAGAGCTTTGTTATTTTTAATGAAATAAAAAGTTTTAGCAGAATAATGAAGCTTCAACTATATAATTTTTATTATATTTTACTTAGATATAATGACTATCTATTTCAATAGTGAATTTTTGTCCGCGCAAAATCTATAAAAGAAAAAAGTTAATTATAATTCATTATTTTAACAAAACAATTTCTTTTGTTTGCTTAAAAATTGGAATTATGCAAAGTTTTTTTTTATTTTACCAATTGAAAAGTTAAATCTAAAAAATTGATAATAAAAAAAAGGGGTCAGCTCGGTGTACTAAAGTTCCCGCTATGCGCGGGATCCGAGAAAGAGTCATACCACAAGGGTTTATTATACACAGTTGTCACGCCCTGCCTTGGGGGGTATGACTGGCACCTGGTGCCCTATTAGGACCTGGGCTGCTAGACTACTGAGCCTAAACACATCTGGTGCCTGGCTGGCTCTAACTCAGA
>JACEIK010002873.1:155872-168893 GCA_018107945.1 Datura stramonium
GTATGGCTATTTCCAGGAAGAACAAGCTAATTAACCACTATCATTTGCAGAAACTTAATTTTATATGCTAAGCTCCATACTATAATGCAAATTAGCTTGCCAAGCATTTGTCTAAGACTAAAGTTTATTGCCACATAAGAAGTAATTCTAGATACCCAATACTTACTTCATTACAAGCTATAGCCCACACTGTTATTGGTATAATGTGTTGAAAGCAATATATCCTCATGGTATAACAGTAATTTCTAGAGTAGTTAATTCACTAGCTTTTCTACTTAATGGAAAATATAGAACCTGCCACTTTGTGGTTCATTCATTTTCCAGAAAACAACTATACATCAAGTGAGACATTTATTAGCTAGCAAACATGTTTATCAAAGAAAATTAAGTTTGAAGTCACAAAAACACTTCAATGATATTTTCGCTTTATCAGGACAGAAATGATTTTTGGCAACAGCCGCAACACTGACTCCATTTTTTGAAATACCAACTGAGAAAAGAAAAGCAACAATATATCGGACTACAAAAGGATCATTTTAAAAAGGCTGCAACACCCTTAGTGCCAAAAGTAAACTAAAAAAAACTGTTAAGGAGCCACAGTTTTTTTAATGTGATTCATACAGATCAGGTATCTGATCCTTGTAGGGAAGCACAAAATACTCTATGAACTTTGACTCCATTAAGCACAGAACAGGGATAAAGACTTGCATCCGAGGCAGCACCGTCTTTTCCAGACAAGAGACCAAAATTAAGGATGAAAAGCTAAGTAAGCAGGTTCAAAACCAAACTCTTGTTAGAAAGTTTGGGGAGGAGGAGCATTCTCAATTAATCATTTTCTCTGGAATACAAAAGGAGGAAAGTATTCTTCTTTTCTACTTCCAAATTGACATACATAAAATGTTTACAATGCGTAGGTATTTATAGAATTTTTCTAGCATGTACCTAGTCTATTGCATGTATCTTTATATAATTCTAAACTTTTTATCTTCCTTAATTCATGAACAAAATCATACATGAACTAAGAAAATCCATGTATTTGAGATGAATTAAGCTTATTATATCAACAGCTCCTTCATGTACACAGATTCAATGTTTTCTGAATTCTGACCTTTGACTGAGCATTACAATATGGTAGCTTCCTGAACATCTCAAGTATATCCTTATTGAACCATCCAAAACTCCGGAAAATTCCAACTTTCTTTTCCGATGTAGACTTCATTTGAGAGGCTAATGGATGAAATCCATAAAGAAAAGTAGGGGATCAAGCATAACACAAAAATCCTTCACCACCCTCTGACTACAATTGTTAGAAGGTGCAAGTAGCATGAGGAACTGAGAAAAGGTCGCATAAGATGGTTTGATTATGTTCTATGTCGACCTACCATGCACTTGTCCGCGAGTGTAAAACTATGGTGAGCGAAGGTGTTAAAAAGAAACGAGAAATAGACCTAAAAATCACATGCTTAGAAGTTATCTCGAAAGACCGACAATTTCTTGGAATCAATGTAAACTAAGCTAAAGATAAAGCACATTAGGATAAAAAGATACATATAAGTGATATCTCCTAGTTGGGAAAAGGGTTTAGTCTTGTTAGCATGTTGATTTTGAAAATATTGTTTTTCTTGGAGTATTTTGACCTTACCATAGATTTATTATTTATATACTAGTAAAAAATAGAGAATTTTTAATATTATTATTATTACTACTATTATTTATATTTAACTTATTTTTCACCTCTATTTTTATTTGGCAAAATGATGACATTAGTTGAGCTTAAATGGAGACACATGGTCAATGAGGATTCATGTAATGACCTCAATTTGTTTGGGATTGAGGCTTAGTTGTTGTATAGTTTCTCATACACAATCTTAACAAAAGTAGGACAATATTTCACTTATTTAAGTCAATACTTTTCCATATAACGTCCTAGCTACGGTCAAAGAGCGAAAGGTAAACTAGTAGCAACTATAGCACATAAACAATGAAAAGAACTACAAAAGCTGCTGAGTTTATTCTCTCTTTTGAGATGTCATCGGCAAATCTTTAAGAGGCATATATCAGAAAAAGAGAGACAACTGTCTCATCTGAACTTGCTGAAAGCACTATCAGAAGTTAGAAATATAGCTGCCTTATTTCTTTTTCTACTTACCACTGCACCAAATAGAGGATAACTAGCAACAAGTGAACTAACAGTAATGTGGATCCAAAGGAAATCTGATTAAATAAAAGTCACTTTGCCTTGCTGAAAACTAAGATTACTCTGCACGTCCATCAAAAGAATAAACAAAATTGAGTAGTATCTATTTTCCCATCCTCTTGATGAACAAATCATACAAGTCAGGCAGTTCAGCTTTGATAGGCAGCATATACTTGTCCAGAAACTTTGATTCAGGCCATGTAATAACTGTGTAAAACTCCTGCCTACTCTTTATCAAATTCTTTTCATTGACAAGTTTCCACATTTCATACCTGGGTATTAGCCTCTTCTCCAAACTGCATGCTAAAAGCGAAGGGCGAGAAGCGATATAAATAGACTTGTACCCGACTTCTTTCATCAAAAATGTCAATGCATTTTGAATTCGTGTCTCTGATAGGCCTACACAGTAAGGTAGCTTTTGCAACATGGTGAGAATATCGGTTTCAGACCACCCAAAACTCTTGAAGATTCCAAATTTTGTGTCTACATTCTCTTGATTCAAGCTAGTAAGCACACCAACAATGTGGAGAAACATTGCCGAGTCAGGAGAAACGCCAACTTCTTTTTCCACCCTATGCAGCATTTCCTCAAGCTTCTTGGTACTAATTTTAAGAAACGTGGGATGTCTAAGCACAAATTTCTTGATCTTATTATTTGAGCAGCCAAATGATCGCAATAAATTCAGATTGGCTTCCATAGTTCCACGACTATTGTAACTAATCAACCAAGAACTTCTCTTTATAACCTTAACCACATTTTCATCACTAACCAATACATTTTTAAGACAACTTAAGAGGGATTTTATACAATTATNAACTAATCAACCAAGAACTTCTCTTTATAACCTTAACCACATTTTCATCACTAACCAATACATTTTTAAGACAACTTAAGAGGGATTTTATACAATTATCCAATCCTCTGTCAAGAAATTTCCAATCTCTCAAAAGGACTTTGACTAAATCGGAACCAGACAACCCGAGTTCAGAAAGGCACTGTAATTTGGGCTTAAGGGTTTTTTCAACATCATAGGATAGCAGTTCTGGGGACCTGGAAACCAAGGTTTTGATCTGGGCGTCGTCAAAACCTGTCTGTTTAAAAAAATTGAGGGCTAAATCAGGATTCTTGAAGGAATTAATGCGGGTTACCTTGGCAGACAAAGAGATAGCTTCTTCATTGGAGAATCCCAGTGAGTTGATGAGGTACTTCACTATGAAATGGGTCGGGACAGTTGCCGCAGTTGTTGAGTATCGAAAGAGAAACCCATAACCGTCAAATTTGAATACTAGAGCAGATGATATAGCTCGAGCTTTCACAAGCATCCTTGCTTCTGTAATACAGAAAGCCAAATGATATACTCTCATTTCATCTTCAGGTCTCTGATTTCCCACTTCCTTGATTCCAATAAGGCAATAACTATTATACTTCAGTACTCACTCCGGCAACAATTTTATGCGAAAGTGTTTGAAAATTTTTTATTTTTAATTTTTGGAGCCACTAATATGTGTGTAGAGGGTAAATTTAGCTTCAATGCAATAGCCTTCAAACTATATTTAAAAAAAATTAAATTCACTAAATAAGTTTATTTATTTTTAAAAATAAGGTATAATAAATTTATAGCGAGATTATAAGGGTACGAGATTAAAAAAGATTGCTAAAAAAAAGAGATATTCTTTTTAAAACATCAAAACCTAATCCCTACCGCCGACTAGCCTACTTTGCCTATTGTGGTGGTCATGGCCACCATCTCGCCAGGGCAGCCTACGCCTGGGGCTGCTAATTCCCATACTACGAACAACCCAACATTGGATTTTGCTTCAAAGTTGCACCCCGCTCCCATCATTACAAAACCTATTCCAATGAAGTCGGTGACCTACCTACATGGTGAGTCCAGAATGTTCTGGGAAGAGGAAAAAGTTACACAAATGATTTACAAGGAGAATCTTCAACATGCTGTGATAGAAAAATTCTCACATGGATGGCCAGATATCCAAGATCTGAGAAAGATGATCCCTAATCAATGTGAGCTGAAGAGGGAATATAATATTAGTCTATTGAGCACTAGACACGTCTTAATAAGGGCTTCTATAATGGAGGATTATGTTAATCTTTTATCAAAGCCTGCTTTTTATCTATCATACAGACAATGGACTTTCCTTATGAGAACCTTAAACAGGGATCTGCTTTTTGACCCGGAGAAGGAAACTACTAGGCAATTGCCTGGATATCTTTCCCCTCTTTACCTCCTAATTTCTTTATGAAAGAGGCAGTGTTTTCATTAGCTGCTGCCGTGGGCAAGCCTCTCCAAGTTGAGTTGGCGACAAAAAAACCAAACTAGACCTAGTTGTGCAAGGGTCAAGGTGAAAGTAGATTTATTTGGAGAATTCCCAAAGAGAATCAATATCGGGGTGAGGAAGCAATCTGGAGAAGCAGTGGATTGGAATAAAATATGATCATGTATTCAAATATTGCAGGAATTGCAAGCTTCAGGAATATGATGAGCAGGAATGATTTATCCTACACCCAGAATTATTTCATAGAAGAAAGGAATTAAGATGCATAGGAGGGAGACAAGACTCGAGATTGTAGTAAGCAGGAAGTAAATCCATTGGAGAACAAAGTAGATAAAACAAAGGAGGGGGAACTAGGAGAACAAGCAACAGCAAAGAAACATGATTTATTTTAAGTTCAAGGAAATAAGAAACAGGGAAAGGATAGGATACTTAAAGAGGAGAAGAAGGAGCAGAAATGGAGTCAAAAACAAACATAGAAAGACTTGCAAGAAAAGAAACAATTTGAGGTGTTACAAAATCAGGTTGATGAGCACACTAATACATATAATTCAGAGAAGGAGACAAAATTATGAGAGAGAAGCGAAGGAGGATAATGATCAACATACACCTCTAATAGGCAAAGAGAAACTGGAAACCTCAGGCACAGCCTCACAAGGATCAGTAACAGGTATTAAGCCAGGTAGTAGAGATAACAAAGGAACAGAAGGGACAGGAAATAATGCTATGGTAATTTGGAAACCATCAGAAGAGCATAGACAGGATGTAGTAGGACAAGAAGAAGAAATAGAGGTGAAATCAGGTTCCTCTAATAGGAAAATTCTAGACTTAGAAGAAAGAAAAGGTGAAGATGAAGACCTACTAGGTCAGCAGCCTACTGTGCAACACAAAAATCACAAACAAGGTCTCACTGAGGAGGAGGATTTATAAGAGAATGTTAACAGTATTATTCAACAAGTTGATCTATCTCCAAGGAAAATGGAGGACTTGAGGAATGGAACCAAAAAAGGTAAATCAGGGCAAACTGCAGTACCTTTAGAGGTTCAGACAAGGAGTAGTAATGAAAGACAATCCAAAAGTGATCAATGATTGACAAACTGTTATTTTGAAATATAACCTCTGTTGATACTCAAAATGAATTTGATATACTTATAGATCTTAACAAGAGACATCATTACTCTTTCATAGCATTGATGGAACCTTTTCAAGGTCCAACAGAGTTAAATCACTTTAAAAGTAGACTAGGATTTGAACGTGCTGTAGCAAATACCTCATCAAAGATTTGAATTTTTTGGAGAGATGATTGGGAGGGACAGGTCTCTCTTGACACTTGTCAACAGTTAACCATGTCTTTTAGATGGAACAATATTAATTTCAAGATAATATCAGTGTATGCCAGATGCAATATATTTGGAGAGACTTGAATTGTGGGAGAATCTAAAGGTGTTGGTAGGAGGCTTTCAAGACCCTTGGATTGTAGGAGGAGATTTTAATATTTCTCTTAATGAGGAAGAAAAGCAAGGGGAATTACCTTTTTCTCATAATGAGGTTGTTGATATGGCACAATGTATCAACAGTTGTGCTTTAGTAGAGCTGAAATATTTCTAGTAGTAAATTCACATGGTGGAATAGGAGACTGGAGGAGGAATGCATTTTTAAAAGGCTGGAGAGGGTTTTGCTGAATCAAGAATTTATTGACATCCTTCCTTCAAGTGAGGTACATCACTTAATCAGACAAGGCTCTAATCATGCTCCTTTGCATGTTATCTACAATTCTACTGAGGAACCTATCATCAGACCTTTCAAGTTTCTCAATTCTGGGTAAATAAGCAATTTAAGGGGGTGATAAAGGAAAATTTGAAGGCAGACTTTATGGACAATCCTTTCTTAGAATTCAGAGTCAAGGTGAAGCCTGTAAAAAAGCCTTGACAAAATGGAGTAAAAATGCTTTTGGCAATATCTTTCAGCAGATTGCGACCCTAGAGAATACCATAAAAGTCAAGGAAATTCAGCTAGAATTGCAACCTTTACAAGACAACAGGATGAATTTGAACAAGGCAGAGGCAGAGTTGAAAAGATTCAGGCATATAGAGGTGGCATTTTTGAAAGCAAAAAGCTGAAATGAAATGGTTCACAAAAGGGGATGAGAATACCAGATTTTTCCACTCTTATGTTAAATGGAGAAGAAGGAGTCTACAGATTAAAGAAATTTAGACTGCAGAAGGTAATACTGTAGTGACATCAGCAGACATCGGTGCAGCTGCAGTTAATTTTTATCACCAACAGTTCAAGGAGGAATGCAGGGTTATGAATTTTAACATGTTGGAAAAAATCCCATCACTTATTTCACATGAGCAGAATAAGGAGATGACAAAACTACCTTCATTGGAAGAAGTGAAAAAGGTAGTTTTTGAACTAAATAGAGATAGTGTCAGTGGGCCTGATGGCTTATCAGGAGTCTTCTTTCAAGAATGTTGAGGTATCACTGGAGAAGATATAACCAGAATAGTAGTTGTTTTATTTTGTGAGTATGAGATTCCTAAATTCATTACTCTCATAAACCTAGTTCTTATCCCTAAGAAAGAAAGAATTACTGGTTTTGGTGATCTTAGACCTATAAGTTTGAGTTTTTTTGCCAACAAAATTTTGTCTACAATGTTGCATGACAAAATGGCAAAGTGTTTACCTCAGATTATCTTTAAGAATTGGGTTGAATTTGTTAAAGAGAGAAGAATAACAGAAAATGTATTGCTTGCTCAAGAAATCATCAGGGATATCAATTAAAGGAACCAATGGCACAATATGATGGTGAAACTTGATATGACAAAGGCATATGATAGTGTCCTGGATTTTCCTCACTAAAGTTCTTATAAGATTTGGTTTCTCTGAGATCATAATAGATATGGTGTGGAGATTGATTTCACATAACTGGTATTCAGTTTTGATCAATGGTCAGAGTTTTGGCTTCTTTGAATCATCAAGAGGGCTAAAGCAGGGAGATCCTCTATCTCTATTTCTTTTCATTATTATAGTAGAGGTGTTATCAAGAAATTTAACCATGTTACATTGTGATTCTGAATTTATAGGTTTTGGGATTCCATAGTGGAGCTCTGAGATTAACCACTTAACTTATGTTGATGCTACAATTCTCTTTGGCTCTACAGATAAGAGATCAGTGAAGAAAATGGTTCAAGTTTTGGTAGATTATGAAAGAGTTTCAGGTCAAATGATTAACAAAAACAAGAGTTTTTTCTACATTCATGAGGAGACCCCTAGAAGGATAGGGCATAACTTGAAAAGTTGGACTGGTATACAACAAGGGGTGTTTCCTTTCATATATCTGGATTGTCCAATTTACTATGGCAGGAAGAAGAAAGTTTACTTTGAGCACCTACTGGATAAAATCTCAAAAAGAATAATGATGTGGCAAAATAAATCCGTTTCTTTTGGAGAAAGATTTATTTTAATTTCACATGTGCTACAGTCTATGTCTGTATATTTAATTCAATAATGAATCCTCCAAAAGGTACTATTGATCAGATTCACAAAGTTCTTGTTAAATTCTTTTGGAGTAAACTTAGGTTTAGTCAAGGGAGGTACTGGGTTACTCGGGAAGACATGTGATATCCAATAGAGGAAGATGGTGTGGCTTTCAAATCACTATTGGATGCATCTAAGGCTTTATTTGGTAAATTATGGTGGAATTTCAAGGTGTCCATTGATTCTCTGTGGGATTAATATATATGAAATAAATACTGTAAAAAGCTACATCCTGTCTTGGTTAATGGTAGGGAGCATCATATATTAGAGGAAAATATTAGAAATTAGAGATGAAGTTGATCAGGATATATGGTGGAAAGTGAAAGAAGGTGCTGCTAGTTCCTGATTTGACAAATGGACATAGAAAGGAGCCTTATATAAAATTGAGGAGGCAACTAATGAGGAGGAGGAGGTGGAAGTAAGAGACTTCATAATCAATGGGATTTGGAATAGGGACAAGTTGAGGGAGAGTATCTCTGAGGAGATTACTAATTATATCGTTGAGAATATCTCCCCAAGGTTATCTAAAGATAGAGACAGAGCTTGGTGATTAGGAAATTTTAAAGGAGTTTTTTCAATACAATCATCCTTTCAGATGATGAGGAAAAAGAAGGAAAAAATTGATTGGTTGTTTAATATTTGGGTAGAAGGATTGCCTTTCAAAATATGTTTCTTCATGTGGAGGGTGTGGAAGAGGAGGATTCCAACTGATGATAATCTAAGGAGAATGAGGATGCAAATTGTTTCTAGATATCACTGCTGTGACATTTACCACTTGGAGACCATGACACATTTTTTTCTAACAGCTTCCATGGCAAAAAAATTATGGAAGCAATTTGCTTCATGTGCAGGTATTAGCATGGAAGGAACCTTATTACAACAGACTTTTAACACATTGTGGGATTTTTCAGCCCCAACAAAGTTGAAGACGGCTTATAAAGTTATTTCATCCATCATCTTTTGAGAGTTATGGAAGAGGGGGAATGCTAGAAGACATGGGAAAGATGTGAATTTTCATAGGATATTTTACATATGTCAGCTAACTGTTCGTCAACTGATAAGCTTTAAATATCCTTGGATTAAAATTTCATATACATGGGAAGAAGTAGTTGCTACATGGGATATAAGCCAAGACCGCACTACAGGATTATTAGATGGAGTTTAACCTAAGGAGCAATGGCTTAAATGTAACATTGATAGGGCTAGCATGGGTAATCCAAGAGAAAGTGCATATGAATTTTGTATTAGAAATGTTGGGGGAGACCTAATATATGGTGAGGCTCAAAGAATTGGCATCAACACAAATATGTAGGCAGAGGTAAAAGCTTTTGGCATGCTCTAAATTTTTGCATTAGTTTAAGAAATGTCGTGCCCCATTTTACTCGCGAAAAGCAGAACTCGAAACGTGACAACTCTTAAAGGTTATTTGAAAGGAAGAGTCACCACCTAACGATTTGAGGTGCGTTAGGGCACCGTGTTAACTTAAGGGTCTGTTTTACTAGCCTAGATTACCAGAGTCAGGCAAGGGTTAAAATTACTTCGAAAGGAAGGTGTTAGGCACCTTTCGAGGTCCACAAATGTAGTTCCCGGTTGGATTCATTAATTATGTGAGGGTATTTACTAAGCGATCAAATAAGATTGATTTTACTTTTTTATGTAAAACAAGTTAAGTGAACTATATGTTCAAAATAATAAAGTGTTCAAATAGAATTGTGGTTAAAATAAACAAATCAAATAAAGCAGGAAAGAAATAATGCAAGAAATATAATTTATTCAAATAATGATTAACAATAAAAGGCAGATAACAAATAAACATTAAATTAGAAGAACGAACAAAACAAATAAATGAAAATTTTAAAGATTGGACCGAACCTCAAAGAGGCGCCCTTGTATATCGAAAGGGAATCAGGTCAAACGTAGTTCTGCTTTAAAAGGGGAGGTTATTTTAACCTAACGAGATCAACCCATGCAACTAAAATAATACTTCGCAACCGTTTAGTATTTGCTCGTATTATTCAGCGAGCACAAACTATCATATCCTAACCACCCACCTAATTAATTAATTATTAATCCTAAAGCGCTCTAGGTGAAGGAAAACTAACGCCCTAGCATGTGCCTACCCGTCCCAATCTTAATATCTGAGAGGCATTCAGACTACTATTTTGGAGTTAGGATTTGAAATTCACTTATGGCTATTAACGATAAATGTCAAATAAAGGAATAAAAACAGCTAGCACATAAAGGTGTCATGTTGCCTCTATGCGAATGAAATCTATAAACATAAATTCTAGATAAGTGTTAGCAAATCCTATGGACATGAGAAACAAATATTGGATTCAAATATGCAGCACAAATGGTGTTTTAATGAACGTAAACGAGAGTACCATTCCATCCAGCATGATTTTTAATGAAATACATCAAATTTGAACATGTAGCAAATATTTTCTAATGATTACAGACAAGAATTAGAATCACATAAAATATTTTTTATTTAAACGCAAAGGTAATAGAATGACCGCAAACTTTAATGTTAACAAGTGAAATATTGAAAATTATGAACATGACCCTTATTAGATTAAATACTCAGCATCTTCACCATTTTTTAAGAAAACTATATTTGGTGTTAATAAACAAGTTTAACCAGAATAATTACGAGGTTTAGCGAATCATCATATGAAACAAAAATGCTGATATTAAAGTCATATGATCCTATAGACATAATTTCTAAATGTTGCCATATACTTGCATGAAATAAATTTCTATAGGTGTGATTTCTATCAAAATAACTACCTTTGTTATTCTTATAAACAGGGGTGCTAAGATTTAAACGCAAGATATTATGAATTAAATTACTTAGGCTCCTATAAGCAATGATATATTATTCCTATGGACATGATCTCTAAGTGAATTTATCAAATAAACAATAATAATAAAGAAATATAATCCTCATTCCCCATAGACCCCTTTTTCACTACTATTAGTGTTCATTACAATTATTACAACTGGATGAAAATAAATAAATAATACAATGAGAACACACATAATGCTAAATTAATTAAAAATCTCATAGGCTCTCCCGTCCCGGCAACTCTTCGATGAATCAGGAATAAATTCAAAAGATGTCTGCTTAAAGGTTAAATATCATAATTGACAAATAGTAATAATCTTATGTACATAATCATAATTCATTTATTTCAGGCGAACTTAATAATGATGTTAAAGAACATATTAAACACATAATCATGATGAGATAATAACTAAAAGATTAAATAGCAAAGTTTATCATGTAAGTAATCGCCATTTTTTGCAAAGTCAGATATACTACCAGTCAATGATTTAATTTAATAAGAAAACAGCGAGCCAATAATGCCACCCAGACATCAACATATCAAGATCACAAGAATATCATAGATTCCTAGCAATGCTTGTGTTGAGGGGATATATAAGATCAAAGAATTATAGAAGAGAGCCGAGCATGTAGCAAAGTATTTGGTAGTGATATTAGTGTAGCAATGGAGGCAAAACTCTAGTAAATGATACTATTTAATGTATCATATTAGGATGCTATTCTGCTAAAGTCTTAGAGGCAAGTGTTTAAGCCTTAAAAGAATAGGAGAGGTCCTCCCGAAAGTAGAGAAATTGCTTATGTTCGAATGAATTCAAAGTAAAAGAGAAGGCCGCTTTTAGCCGAAAAGTCAGAAAGGATTAAAGGAAAAAGATAAAATGAGAACCTCAATCAAAGGAATAATTTTCCCTTAATTAGCAAGGCCAAGACAGATTTTCAAGAGCTAAATGTATTTTTCATAATAAACAAATAATAAATCAACGGAAAAGGAAGAAAATAAAAATCCGTCACCCGGTTTCCCTTAAACATGATCAATCAAATATATTTGTCATAAATGCACTCCTATCAAAAGAAATCTTATCCTTAATTAGTAAACACTGAAACTATATGGAATATTTATTATAAATAAATGAATAAATAAAGGGCAAATCAATTCATAATTTACACCAGTATAAATAAGGGAGGAAAATAAAAGGGTCTGCAAGAATAAATCAAAAAAGTATTCTCCCTTAATTAACTAAAATCAGAAATAAATACACATCAATTAATCTTTATTTATCATAATTAACAGATTCAAAACTTAGCTATTAAAAAATCTTCTCTTTAAATAAGGCAGGTCATATGGAGATAAAGTTTACCAAAAATTATTAAACAACTGTTATAAGAAATAAAATGTATAAGCGCATACATAGATGAAAATAATAATAATAATAATAATAATAATAATAATNATAATGATGATGATGATGATGATAAAATAAATAAATAAATAGATGTCATTTCAATTCAATTATTACACATTGCAAGCACAATATCTGAACAACAATTTTTAAACAAGTAAAGAAACAAATCAAGTATGAAAATTTGCCATAGTTCTTGATCATGAGCAAATTGATTCTAAATCACCATATTTAGCATGTCAATTAATTTAAATAAACAAGATTTACTGAGGCAAACAAATAAGGATTACCAACTAGATCAACGGGATTTCATTTAACCAGAGGGTTTTGAGTCAGTAATAAATATGTATCACACCTTAGTTCTGAATCCAGTATCATAGCAGTCTTAATTCTACCTATTTTCTACAAGGGACCAAGTGAGCAAGGTTATCGGATATTAAAAATCACCCATGCTCATAAAATTTCAATACATCATGAGTTCACTTCGAGAAACATGGCTGTCACGCCCCGCCTTGGGGGGTATGACTAGCACCTGGTGCCCTAGTAGGACCTGGACTGCTAACTGGTGAGCCTAAGCACAACTGGTACCTGACTAGCTCTATTCCTGATTTCTGGAAACAATGGGCTCTATAACGACTGTAAACACAACCTCCGACCGACTGGGCCTATAGCCACCTGCATATGTAATAACAGCTAACCAGAGACATACTCAAAACAAGGAACCTATGCGGGCCGACAAGGCCACCAT
>JACEIK010002874.1:0-16025 GCA_018107945.1 Datura stramonium
AAAAGAGAAAATTGATGAGTTGAAAAGAACAAGAGCCTGGTGTGGTACATCATGTAAAGATATTTTTATTTTATCATAGTGTGGTACACCGGCTGGATGAATTTTACCCTAGTGTGATACACTAGCTAGAGGAATTTTTATTTTACCCTAGTGTGGTACAACAGCTAGACGAATTCTATATGGATTTTATGGTTGGTTAGTCGCTGACATTTTAGTTATAGCATTTATTCTGCTTTACTTGGTTGCATTTATACTACAATATTGTGTTATTCTCAGGTTTCAATTTCTAAGATCTCGGGTTATTGCTATTCCTTATTTCTGGCTCAGTTATCAATGTTATCCTATATATTTATAGTTTTCAGCCTTACATAACAATACATTTTATTCATACTGATGTCCTTGATTCTAGGGACCTCTCCTGCAATCATGCTGCAGGTACAAGTCGAGGCTCAAATCATCAAATGCTACAGAAGCCAAATTCCAGCAGAATAGTGGTATGCTCCTCTCTTCCAGGGGCCATGTCCTAGTTTTGATTATATTGAGTTTTGTGTACAGCATGGATAGTCTGGGGCCCTATCCCATTCATTTTAGTTTGTTTACTCCGTAGAGGCTGATGTGGAGTAGTTTGTATAGTTGTTTTTATTATGTAGTTTTGTCGACTTCCCATTGTTCTGTTTTAGCTTTATTATAGCCTTTTCGACTTTCTAGATTTCATATTCAATATTTAAGAGACCTTATAGTTAAAGTATTTATCTTCATTGGATGTGACAGGTGGCTTGGTCAGCCTTAGTGTTATATTTATAGATGCTATATAGCAGGATACTAAATGAATCACGAATTAAGTGCCAGCTGCGCCCTACCACAATTTTGAGGCTTGATAGATATGCTCCAAATATAGTTGCTGAACTTAGGGCTTGGATGAGAAATTTTGTTTTTGTAGTTTCAAACTTTGAAGGTCGAGGAGTGCTGGACCCCATGCTCATCAGTGACCTGGACATCGCTAGACTTATGTTCCATGCACAATAGATTAGGGAGGAGAAGTTGAAGGATAAAGAAAGGGAGAGTAAGAGGGCTAGGATATGTAATTTTGACTACTCTCAGTAGAGGTAGAGCGATAGGAATCCCTCACAACATCAGCAGAGATCTTCCATTCCAGCACAATTTTCAGTTAGTGCTCCTTCTCCAAGAGCCCATACTGATTAGAAAGGTAGATCATCTAGCTCTAAGTCTTAGAGAAATGTGTCCAGCAGCCACACTTTCCCAACATGCCCTAAGTGTAACAGGAATCAGCCTGCAAAATGTTGGCCTAGCAAGGAGGGTTGTTTTAGTTCTTGTCAAATAGGCCATAGATTGAAGGATTGCTCGTCAGACGAATATGAAAAGACTTAGTGCACTACTTTAGTAGCCCTTTCAGGTCACCGAACTCAGGATAGTACTACTTTTGTCATAGGTGGTGGTGAGCACCAAAACCACTTCTATTCCTTGTCTTCTCATTAGGATCAGGAGAACTCACTTAACGTAGTTAGTACTATGTTACAACTCTTCCAGATTGATGTATACAAATTTTTAGATCCTAGAGCCACATCTCTTTTGTGACTCCTTATATTGCGGTATTGTTTTATGTTAGTCTAAAAATCCTCTCAGAGCCCTTTTTAGTCTCTACTCCTATTGGTGAATTTGTTATAGTTAGGCGGGTATACATAAATTGACTAGATGTAGTTTTACAAAAAGTTACCACAGTTTATGTAGTAGATTTAGATATGATTGATTTTGACATTATTTATGTAATGGACTAGTTACATTCCTATTATGCCTCAGTCGACTTTAGAACCAGGGTTGTTATGTTTCAGTTTCCTAATGAACCGTCCTAAATGAAAGGGAAGTACCTCAGTGCCTAAGGGTCGATTTAACTCTTACCTTAAGGAAATTATTTCTAAGGATTGTATCTATCATCTAGTTTGGGTCAAGGATTCATGTTTCGAAGCCCCAAGTCTTCAGTCAGTTCTACTAGTGAATGAGTTCAAAGAAATATTTCTTGAAGATCTTCGCAGAGTTACTCCTGATTGTGAAATTGTCTTCGAAATAGACCTTCTTGCAAATACACAACCTATCTCAATTCCTCCTAATTAAATGGCTCCAGATGAGCTTGAAGAATTGAAGGAACAATTGAAAGACCTCTTAGATAAAGGCTTCCTCAAACCCAACATATCTCCATGAGGTGCTTCAGTTCTATTCGTGCGTAAGAAAGACAATTCACACAGGATGTGCATCGATTACTGTCAGCTGAATAAAGTCACAGTCAATAATAAGTATCCTATTCCTAGGATTGATGACTTGTTCGATCAACTCCAAGGTGTTAGCTAATTTTCAAAGATAGATTACAGATCTGGTTATCATCAGCTTAGGGTCAAAGAATGTGATATTGCGAAAATAGCCTTCATAACTCGGGTGTTGTCACTATGAATTTGTCGTGACATCTCTTTGGACTAATGAATGCTCCTACAAATTTTATGGACTTGATGAATAGGGTTCTCAAATAGTATTTGGACATGTTCGTCATAGTCTTTATAGATGACATCCTTGTCTACTTTCGATGTGAGGATGACATCCTGTATTTCGCAGGTGCCCATCTGCGAAACTGGGGTCTTCCGCAAATCTGGATAGATAAGCTTGCTTGTCTTCTACAGTTGCACCTGTGTTTCGCAAGCACCCACCTACGCTTCGCAGGTGCTCTTCAGCTTTAGGCCAGTACATTTTGCATGGTATCTGCGTTTTGCATGTTTTCAAGTATGGCATGCAGGTCATCTACTTCTAGCAACTACACTTTTTGTTCAATTCCTTTGCGTTTCTTGTTCACATTTAACACTTGCAAAATCAAAGACAAAAGGAATTAAACCTTTCTAATTAAGTTGAAAACAAAGCAAAAGCTCATGCTTGAAAGCCTAATGGGTTGGTAAATTAACAACACATCAATGATCTTTGGAGGAACAATCTTGTTGAGGGAGCTACTTAGGAAGTAGAAGCAGATATGATGGCCAAGTACCCCCACCTTTTTCCCGCCAGCTCGGCTTTAACTTGAGGTACTAGCTTCTTCCTTAGTACTCTACTTAATTGCATATTAGTTTCATATCCTTCATATCCTCTCATATCTTAGCATGCATGCAAGTATGTTTATGAATTCAGTCTAGTATATGTTTCTCAATTCGAACTCAACCACTTGATCAGTATTTTGTGTTTAGCTTTTAGTTTTGGGATTGCAACTCTTTTTCTATCTTTTAGCTTTATTGGTCTCCACTCAAGGATGAATGTTTTCAAAGGAGAGAAAATGTAACACCCAAAATTTTTTAAAATTAGATTTCAGATTTGGAGTAGAAACCAACAAAAGAATTTTCATTTTTCCACAGAACTACTCGTGTGATGAGTCATGATACGAACTAATGACCCATTATATGAGTCGTGCTAAGCCAACACTCCTTCATGATATAGTTGTAACGAATCATGGCATGAGCCAGTGGATGGAGACTTGAGTCATTATGTCACTCATCTTAAGAAAGTCCAGAATCTTATCTAATAGTCCCCTAGAACCAACGAGTGATATGATGAGTCATTAGAGGCAATAACGACTCATCCTGATGAGCCATTAGATGAAGTTCAAAAAATGAAATTTCATTTCCAGATGTAACGACTTGTAATAATGAGTCGTGGTGACAACCAATGACCCATTGTGTGACAAGTGGTAAGTGGACAAGTAGTGATGTTGTCACACTCCAAAACTTTCCTACACCAAATTCAGACGTTGCACGAAAAATCATAGGAAAACCAGAAAATTTTTCTATATAAGATGACCCACACAACGGACAGTTGCTGGAACCAACAGACCGTTGTAGAGGGTCGTGGGTTTCAGTAGGTTTCTTCTGGGGGGGACAACGTGACATAGGATGACCCATTGAAAATAACAATGAGTCATCATGTCGACCATTGAATCCCGAGTTTATAGAATTACCGAACCTTTCGCTGAGAAAACAAGAGGGAACAATGACCCTGGTTATACCAACGAGTTGTTGCTACCAGCCATCGTCCAGTTCTATACCCCAACAGTGTGGACCACGAGTGGATACAACGACCCATTTGTTCTTCCAACGAGTCATTCTGATGACTCATTGCCTCCATGCCAAGTTTCCTACCTATTCTAACTGAAGGTGTCAACAACCTGTTCTTTGTTCCAACAGACCATTGTATCCTCCTGTGGGTCTTTCCACTGAAGTAATCTTCAGAATCCAGAATCGACGACAGTTTTCAACAGGCCATTGTTTGAACCAAGGACCCGTTATGAGATCCGTTGTTCAGGGTCGAGCAATTTTCAGTTCTTTCTGCCAGGGGTATTTTAGTACTTTACCAACTTTTTAAACTTGAAACCATGTTGTTTTGGGTTCGTATAGGAGGGAATGTAAGGGTTATAATGACCCTTTCCATTCATTTCTCTCAACTCCCTCAAGAACAGAACGTAAGAACATCTCTGAAAGCACAGAGGAGCAAGGGTTTGATATTCTTATCAGTTCTTCTTAGGGATTTTCACCTGGGTTTCTTCTACCGGTATGTGGGAATTCAACAAGGGAATTTTTCTTCCATTTTGTCCCCCAAAATCCTCCCATAATTTCCCTATCAATTTAGCCCTGAGTTTTTTGAATATGAATGATTTTCGTGTAATTTTCATTAATTTCACCTAGGTTAATGTCCATGTTTATTATTCATATGATCTTTATAAGTTCCTTAGTAAATTGTTGTTGTTCTTTCAAAAGTGATTTACAGCTCTAAATTCTTAAGTAAAGGTTGTTGCGTATTAAATTTTGTCTAATTTTAGATGTTTTGGGCTGAATTTCCTAGTAATTCTTATTAAATATATATGTTGAGCAATTATTCCATTGACGAGAATGATTTTAGCCATGCTGGATGAGATTCCTTTAATTCTTAAATTTTTGCTATATTATGAAATTCCCATGTTGTTGGAATGAGTTGTGTTCTCTATTAGTTGTTTAGTAGTTTAGTTCAGTTAGAATGTAGAACCTCTTCAGAACTATACAGGAAGTGTCAACTGATCAGTTTGACTTCAGTCTTTTTCCGAGGTGTCAATGGTGCCTCCCAGTTATCAGAATCAGACTCATAATCCAGTATATTGGTCTATTAGGTGGTCATGACATTTTAGATATATAACTCTGACCAGTCCCAGGAACCCAGATTAGTTTACAGTTTGTTCTTAGACATTTACGACGCTTCCAGATAAGCAGCTCTGACCAGTCTAGAACCCAGTTTCAGAATCTCGTCTGATAAGACTCTCAAGGTATTTCCAGTTATATACACTTGACTAGCCTTGGACCCATGTTTCGAGCTATCGGCTTAGTAGTTCAGTATAGAGTAGAACTTAGCACCAAGTGGGCTTGGGTTCCAGTGGAACCAGATTCCCATAACTACTTTGCCAGCATTGGTTACAATATTAATTGGCCTGATTGTCCACAAGCTTTTGTGATCACCTAGTTCATGCCTTTATAGCCTTGCAACGTATATCAGGTCCTATCGTTGGGGTGTATACATCGGACTCCACGTCTATCTCACGTGGTTATATGCCAGCTATAGAGTCTCCCACTAGTCAGTTCAGTTCTGTTTCAGCTCTAGCAGCTCAGCTCAGTTTAGTACAGTATCTCAATCTTAGGGCATGTCTTTGACCACCAAACAGGGTCATCTTGACCATCTCAGTTTACTTCAGATTGTTAAGTTCAGTTTATCAGTTGGTCATTGCTTGTCTTTTCAGTTCAGTCATCTATATATTTATCATTATTCTTCTCTCACTTACTCAGTACATTGAAAGTACTGACGCATACTTTTATGCTATATCGTCCTATTATACATTCGCAGGTCCTCAGACCCAGCACCGATAGCCGATTTCTTTCGGATCACTCTATTAGCAGTAGTAGTGTGAGTCCTCATATTCTCGAGGGAGTTATTTCATTCATTTCATTTTTCTTTATCATTAATAGTTAGACTTAGAGTTAGTTGGGGGCTTGTCCCAACAACTCCTTTGTTAGATGGCTTTTAGACACAGACTTGATTTAAGATTCCAGATATTTTAAATCTCTATGTTCAGTTTTTATTTCTCATAAATGCTATTACGTATTATTTCGAAGCTTCCACTATGTATGTTTTACTTAGAATATCAGTGTCTGATAGACCAAGGGTTGACTTGGGGTTACTTTTGACTCCAAGTACTGTGTTCCATCAAGAGTGTAGACTCGGGGCATGACAAACTTTGTATCAGAGCGGTAGGTTTAGAGTATCCTCGAAAAGTCTGAAAGTTGCATTGATTAGAGTCATTTTCATAGGTGTGAATTGCGCCACACTTATTATGAGGAGGCTGCATGATGTTATTAGGAAAACTTTTTTTTTAATAATATGATGAGAAGGCTGCAAGTTCAATTCCAGAAACTCCCTTCTAACTCGTCCTCTATTTCATTTCAATGAATCATGTCTCCCAGATGTGGTAACGAAAGAAGGGTCGGTAAGGTCAATAGACCTGCCCCACCAGCCCCGAAGCTCCTCAAGATGATTCTATATCTACCGTTGAATTTAGGGCAGCCATCCAATTGTGGGCCAAACAGTCACCACCCAGCTGAACCAACAGGTCGTGCCAATGAACACCAACGGGTCTGCAACAGCTGCGAAGGTGCGGGATTTCACCCGAATGAACACTCAATCATTTCAGGGATCCAAATTAGGGGAGGACCCCCAAGATTTTCTGGATGAAATAAGGAAGATTACCCATATTATGGGTGTTGGCTCCTCCGAGAGTGCTGACCAAGCTGCCTACCAGCTTAAAGGGGTAGCCTAGGTTTGGTATGAGCAGTGGAAAGAGGGGAGACTAGCGGGAGAAGGACCGTTGGTGTGGGAGGAGTTGAACAAAGCTTTTCTCGATAGATTTTTCCCCTAAGAGCTCAGGAAGGCCAAGATGGCGGAGTTTATGAACTTGAGGCAAGGAAATAGAACAGTGGAGGAGTATGCTCTAGAGTTTATCAGGCTATCAAAGTACGCTCCGGAGATGGTAGCCGAGCTAAGGTCTCGCATGTTGAAATTCTTGAACGGAGTCTCGAACCTAGTTCTTACTGAGTGCAAAAAAGCAATGCTGATTGGAGACATGGATCTCTCCAGTCTGATTGTCTATGCCCAGCAAATTGGGGCTGAAAAGCTGAAGGATATGGAGCGAAAGAACAAAAGAGAAAGGATTGGCAAGTCAAATTACGGCCATCAAAGAACTGGTGGTGGTAGCTGCCCACAATAGCAGCAGCAACTGAGGGCCCCAACACCCAGTTCAGCCAACGCCCCTACCTTTCAGTCTCGTTAGCACCGGAGGGGTGGAGCATCTAGTACTCAATCTCAGACTCACAGTACTGAGAGTAGGTATCCATCTTGCCCGAGTGCGACAAGAACCACCTGAGGGAGTGCCTGCAGAGCAAAGAGAGTTGTTTTGGGTGTGGAAAGCTTGGACACAGGCTTAGGGAGTGCCCGTCAGTAGGGCCAGGGAGATCACAATCCACCACATCATCAGCCCCAACAGAGCGACCAGCTCAGTGGGCCAACACATTAGGTACAGATGACGGTCAGCGCCAGAATCATTTCTATGCCCTAACTTCTCGTCAGGATCAGGAAAAGTCACCTGACGTAGTTACTGGTATGTTACGTCTCTTCCATCTATACGTGTATTCACTGTTAGATCCAGGATCCACTCTTTCATTTGTGAGTCCCTATATAGCAGTCCAGTTCAACATCAGTCCAGAGGTCCTCTCGGAACCATTCTCAGTCTCCACCCTAGATGGCAAGTCAGTTAGAGCCAGCTGGGTGTATAGAAACTGCCCAGTCTCAGTCTTGAGTAAAGTTATTCCATATGATCTTGTAGTGTTAGACATGGTCGACTTTGACCTTATTCTCAGCATGGATTGGATACACTTTTTCTATGCCTCAATTGATTGCAGAACTAGAGTTTTCAAGTTACAATTTCCAAACGAGCTAGTGTTAGAATGGATGGGAAGCAGTTCAGCGCCTAAGGGTAGGTTTATTTCCTACCTTAAGGCCTAAAAACTCATTTCCAAGGGATTAATTTATCATCTGGTTCGGGTCAAGGATTTCAACTCTGAGACCCCAACAATTTAGTCAGTTCCCATGGTTAGCGAGTTCCCAAATGTTTTTCCTGAGGATCTTCCCGGAGTTCCCCCTGAACGGGAAACAGACTTTGGAATAGATCTCCTCCCAGATACTCAGCACATATCCATTCCTCCTTATAGAATGGCTCCAATTGAGCTTAAGCAGTTGATGGAGTAGTTAAAAGATCTTCTTGAGAAAGGTTTTATCTGACCCAGCATCTCTCCCTGGGGTGCTCCAGTGCTATTCGTGCATAAGAAAGACGGTACCCTCAGAATGTGCATAGATTACCATCAGCTGAACAAAGTCACAGTAAAGAACAAGTATCCCCTACCAAGAATTAACGATCTGTTTGACCAACTTCAGGGAGCCAATTGTTTCTCCAAGATCGATCTCAAGTCAGGGTACCATCAGCTAAGAGTTAAAGGGTTTGAAATACAGAAAACAGCTTTCATAACTCAATATGGTCACTACAAGTTTGTGGTGATATCCTTTGGACTCACAAATGCCCCAGAAGCCTTCATAGATTTAATGAACGGGGTCTTCAAACAGTATCTGGATATGTTCGTCATTGTATTTATCGACGACACTCTAGTATACTCCAGAAATGAGGAAGAGCATGCCAATCACCTATGATTAGCATTACATACACTTAGGGACCACCAATTATTCGCCATGTTCAGCAAGTGCGAATTTTTGTTAAAGTTTGTGACTTTCTTATGTCATGAGGTCTCAAGTGAAGGTATACAAGTAGACCCTCACAAGATAGGAGCAGTGAAGGATTGGCCCAGACCTACCTCTCCTACTGAAATCTGGAATTTCCTGGGCTTAGCAGGTTATTACCAATGGTTTGTGCAAGGCTTATCCTCTCTAGCATCTCCTCTGACTAAGTTAACTCATAAGAGGGTAAAATTTCAGTGGTCGGACGAGTGTTAGAAGAGTTTCCAGGAGTTAAAATCTCGACTCACCACTGCTCTAGTTTTAACCTTACTGGAAGGAACAAATGGGTTGGTTGTTTATTGTTATGCTTCCAAAGTTGGACTTGGCTGCGTTTTGATTCAGCAGGGCAAAGTGATAGCCTACATCTCCAGGCAGCTAAAATTTCATGAGAAGAATTATCCAACTCATGACTTGGAGTTGGTTGTGGTGGTTTTTACGCTGAAAATATGGAGGCATTACTTATATGGAGCTCACGTAGATGTATTTATAAATCATAAGAGTCTTCAGTACTTGCTAAGTCAGAAGGATCTAAATCTGTATCAGAGGAGGTGGTTGGAGTTGCTAAAGGAGTATGACATGAGTGTGCTATATAACCAAGGCAAAGCCACTGTGGTGGCTGATGCCCTAAGAAGAGTGTCTATGGGTAGCGTGGCTCATGTAGAAGAAGGCAAAAAGAAGCTGGCAAAGGATATTGACAGGCTAGCCAAGTTAGGGGTATAGCTGGTGGATTCAGCCGAAGGTGGGGTGGTAATGCAGAGTGGGTCAAATTCATCCTTGGTAGTTGAAGATAAGTCCAGACAAGATGAAGATCCAATTCTACTTAAACTTTAGGAAGCAGTTCTCAGAAAGGAGGCCGAGGCTTTCTCCAAAGGGGAAGATGCTGTGCTCCGTTATGAGGGAAAGGTGTTTGTATCGGATATTGGTGAGTTGAGATAGTAGATACCGACTGCGGCACAAATTTTGAGATACTCCGTTCACCCCAGTGCTACAAAAATGTACGATGATCTGTGGGATATTTACTAGTGGAACAGCATAAAAAGAGACATTGTAGAATTTGTAGCCAAATGACCGAACTACCAGCATGTAAAGGTGGAACACTAGAGAACAGGAGGCATGACTTAGTATATTAGTATACCCACATGGAAGTGGGAAAAGTAAACATGGACTTTATTACGGGTCTACCTCGGACTCATCGGCAACATGATTCAATCTAGGTGATAGTAGGCCGAATGACTAAGTCAACACATTTCCTCCCCGTCAAAACTACAGATTCAGCTGAGGACTATGCTAGGCTTTATATCCGGGAACTGGTTATACTTCATGGGGTGCCATTATCAATTATCTAAAACAGAGGTACCCAATTCACCTCTCACTTCTGGAAGTCTTTTCAAAAAGGACTAGGTACCCAAGTCAAGATCAGCACAACCTTTCACCCACAGACCAATGAACAAGCTGAGCGGACCGGTCAAACCCTAGATGATATGCTGAGAGCTTGCGTGATCGATTTCAAGGGCAGTTGAGATGGATACTTGCTTCTCATAGAGTTTTCATACAACAACAGCTACCACTCTAGCATTTAGATGATCCCATTTGAGGCATTATATGGTACGAGGTGCAGATCTCCCATAGGGTGGTTAATGGTTGGTGAATCTACTCTAATAGGGCCAAACTCAGTTCACCAGGAAATGCAGAAAGTTCAGCTTATCCGAGAAAAGTTGAAAACAGCTCAGAGCCATCAGAAATCTTATATCGATGTGCGGAGTAGAGAGTTGGAGTTTACAGTTGATGACTGGGTATACCTGAAAATTTCGCCCATGAAAGGGGTGACGAGGTTTGGCAAAAAGGGAAAGCTCAGTCCCAAGTATGTGGGACCCTACAAAATTTTGAGGTGAATCGGCAATGTGGCCTACGAGTTAGAACTAACTTCAGAATTAGCAGTCGTGCACCTAGTCTTCCATGGGTCACTCCTGAAAAAGTTCATTGGTGATCCAACTTTAGTGGTTCCATTGGAAAATGTGGAGACAAAGCATAGACTCTGTTATGAAGAAGTTCTAGTTCAGATCCTTGACCGTCAGGTTTGTATGCTGAGAAACAAAGAAATCTCTTTGGTGATATTTTTGTGGAGGAATAAGCTAGTTGAGGGAGCCACATGGGAAGCAAAAGCTGACATGATGGGCAGATACCCTCACTTGTTCTCTCCCAGTTCAGTTCCAGAATTAGGTACTTAATCCCTTCTCAGTATTCTACTTAGTTTCGTACTCATCAGCTCTATTTAGATTTCCTATGTGCATCCTAGTGACATCAGCTCAGTTATTACGGATAGGTCAGTTTGGAGTCGGCTACTCCTTCAGAAACCAGTTCATAGTCTCAATTTTTGAAACGCAACTCTTTTCCTAGTTTTGGTCTTCATTTGAGGACAAATGATCTCAAGGGGGAGATATTGTAACACCCCAAGACTTTCCTAGACCAAATTCAGACGTTGCATGAAAAACATAGGAAAACCAAAAAAAGTTTCTATCTCAGACAACCCACACAACAGACCATTGGTGGAACCAACTGACCATTGTAGAGGGTTGTGGGTTGCAGCAGGGTTTTTCCAGGGGGCAACGAGACATAGGACGACCAAATGAAACTAACGACGAGCCATCTTGTCGTCCATTAAATCCTGAGTTCAGAGGATTACCGAACCTTTCCCTGCGACAACGATAGGGAACAAAGACCCTTGGTTACTACCAATGACCCATTTCTACCACCCATTATCAATTTATAGACCCCAGCAGTGTGAACCACGAGTGGATACATTGACCCGTTGGTTCTTCCAACGAGTCGTTTTGATGACTCGTTGCCTCCATGATAAGTTTCCTACCTGTTCTAACGGAAGGTGTCAACGACCCGTTCTTTGTTCTAATGGACCGTTGTATACTCAGTGGGTCTTTCCAGTGAATTCAACTTTAGAATCCAGAAGCAACGACAACTTTCAACGTGCCGTTGTTTGAACAAACGACCCATTCTGAGATCTATTGTTCAGGGTCGGGCAGTTTTCAGTTCTTTCTACTAGGGGTATTTTAGTATTTTCCCAGCTTTTAAACTTGAAACCACGTCATTTTGGGTTTGTATAGGAGGGAATTAAAGGGGTTAGAATGACCCTTTCCATTCATTTCTCTAAACTCCCTCAAGAACAAAACATAAGAACTTGTCTGAAAGCACAAAGCAGGAGCAAGGGTTTGATATTCTTCACAGTTCTTCTCATGGATTTTCACCAGGGTTTCTTCTACAGGTATGTGGGAATTCCAAAAGAGAATTTTTCTTCTTTCTTGTCCCCCAAAATCCTCCCATAATTTCCCTATAAGTTTAGCCTTGAATTTTTTGAATATGAATGAATTTCGTGTATTTTTCGGTAATTTCACTTAGGTTAATGTCCATGTTTATTATTCATATAATCTTCATCAGTTCCTAAGTAAATTGTTGTTTTTTTGCCAAAGTGATTTACAGCCCTAGATTCTTAAGTAAAGGATGTTGCGTATTAAATTCCATCTAATTTGTGAAGTATGTTTTGGGGTGAATTTCCTAGTAATTCTTATTAAATATATATGTTAAGCAATTATTCCATTGACGAGAATGATTTTATCCCTGTTGGATGTGATTCCATTAATTCTTAAAATTTCGCTGTATTATGAAATTCCCATGTTGTTGGAATGAGTTGAGTTCTCTATTAGCTTCTTTGTAGTTTTGTTCAGTTAGAATGTAGAACCTCTTCAGAACTATACCAAAAGTGTCAACTGATTATTTTAAGTTTAGTCTTTTCCCGAGGTGTCAGTAGTTCCTCCTAGTTATCAGAATCAGATTCAGAATCCAGTATATTGGTCCATTAGGCAGTCATGACATTTTAGATATATAGCTCTGACCAGTCCCAAGACCCCATTTTAGTTTATATTTATTTCTTAGACAGTTACGACGCTTCCAGATAAGCATATCTGACCAGTCTAGAACCCAGTGTCAGAATATGGTCCACTAAGGCTCTTAGGGTATTTCGAGTTATATACACCTGATTAGTCTTGGACCCCAGTATTGAGCTATCAGCTTAGTCGTTCAGTATATGTTTCCAGTGGTAGTAGAACTTAGCACCGAGCGGGCTAGGGTTCCAGCGCACCCAGGTTCCCAAAAGTACGTTGCCAGTGTAGATTACAGTATTACTTGGCCTGATTGGCCCCAGACTTTTGTGATCACCCAGTTCATGCCTTTAAACCCTGGAAAGGTATATTGGGTCCTGCCGGCGGTGTGTATATCGGACTCTACGTCTAGCTCACGTGGTTATATATCAGTTATAGACTCTGCCACTAGTCATTTCAGTTCAGTTTCAGCTCAAGAAGCTCAACACAATTTAGTACAGTATCTCAAACTCAGAACCTTCAGACTTAGGGCATGTCTTTTACAACCAGAAAGGGTAATCTTGACCATCTTAGTTTACTTCAGATTGTTCAGTTCAGTTTATCAGTTGGTCATTGCTTTTGTCACGCCCCGCCTTCAGAGGCATGACTGGCACCTGGTGCCCTACTAAGACCTGGACTGCTGGACTACTGAGCCTAAGCACTTCTGGTGCCAGGATGGCTCTAACCCTGGATTCATGGAACCAACAGGCTATATAACGGCTGTAAATATAGCCTTTGGCTGACTAGGCCTATAACCTCCTGTAAGAAAATAATAGCTGACTAGCACCGCAGGAGTATCAAGGAACCTATGCGGGCCGACAAGGCCACCATGCTGACTAGTTTCACTGAAAAGCTTAACTAAATGCTAAAATGCTCTATGACTGACAAGGTAACCATCTATAAACTATACAAGGCCCCACACGACCATCATAAATAAACTAAAGCATACACACGACCTCACACGATCGGTACAACTAACCACAGGGAATATACAATCTGCAAGCCTCTAAGAATGATAATAAGATGGTCGGGAAAGGGCCCCGGCCTACCCGTACTGTACAACAAAAAGAGAAATAAACCTCTAGCTCTCAAGCTTCGGATGACAAGAGCTGATGACTCTGTGTGCTGGCTAGAATTACGAGGGATCGGCTCCTCGTCTATGAGTACCTGCAGGCAAGTAATGCACAGCCCCCAAACGGGCGTCAATACCACAGGTACCGAGTATGCAAAGAAATAACTAGAACATAACTGAAGATAAACAGTAATACTGATAGTTACTAACGTATTCGAGATGGCTAAGACTACATAGGATAGCAGAATCTGAAATGAGCATAACTGTACTAGAGAGAAGGTGAGAATCATACCTGTCAGTGCGACGTCCTACTATCTATCAATTTAATAAATAACACATATAGCATACAAGAACCTATACCATCCCCCATAAGCCGGAAGGTACCAATAAACATGCAATCTATATACCCCTATCCGGGTCGCCATCCACCTAGTAACTATTCACACCACTCACCTGGTAACTACGAGCATCCCACCGGCCCCCTGGGTATGCAACTTGGGCTCTCTAGGCCCCTGACTATAGCTGTATCTGAATCTGGAGGACTCCTGTAAACTATGATCTGAGATCTGTATCTGTAATCTGTAATCTGTACCCCGGGTGCAAGCGCTTGACAAGGGTGTGCTATAATGCTGATCAGCCTACTATGGGGAATGTTGCCTCCCATCTTCGTCCTCTGGCGGATGGCATGCCACTCCATGGAGTCACGTATCCTCACCCTCTGGCGGGTGAGTCGACAAAGCTATTAACCCTGGGGCGGTAAGGAAGCTCTAAGGGTGCCCAACATAGAACAATCAGGTCTCTAAGAACAACAATAATCACATATAACATATATATGAAATATGATAATATTGTCCATGTTATGATATTCTATTTTGAATCCCTTGCTGAATTATACTGAATCTGATACTAAGTTATACTGAGCCTGGAATAATATCTCGTTGTCTGATACTAATTTACTGACTTTTATTCTGAATATGACATAATAATTATTCAAGCATGCTTACTGAATTCACACAGGGCATAATACTCGGCTTTGAAATGTTCTTCTGGAATTTATTCAATTTTACTATACTAGAATTACTATCTTGCCAAAGAAACTGGCTTTACATACCTCAGTTGCTGACTTCTTGACTAACTGGCGTAACTCGACCAATATCCAGCTATTTCTTTCAACTGCATTCATATTCATAGAAAATAAAACTAAATTCATCAATATTCTGGAAGAAAACACTACTTTGAATATATATACTGCCCAAACTTTTGACTTATCAAAAAACAACTAAAAACTCGCTTTTTCTCAAAAGTCCAGAAGGGAGAAATACTGACTTTAGGGCTAGGAGTATATTGACACTAATTTGGAGAAATTCCAGTTACCTTAGCTCGGTAGGACGACGATTCGCCGGCCGAATTTCATGAAACTAACTCCGTAGGAATGCTCCCTGCATCTTTATACTTTGCTTCCCAAAGTTAATTTGAGTTTGGACTGTATTTGATGGCGTAATCGGACGAATATTTGTATGGAATCCTCATCTTCCTCTGTTTTTGGTCGCTTACTGGAAATTAAAAGTGTTACACCCCGTAAATTCTTGACATGTAGATGGCCTATTCGCATGTTGGTTAAGCATTTTAGAATGCCATACATGCTAGAAAAAGACCCGGGGAAAGATCGGACGAGCGCCAAGTCGGCGCGTCGCAAGGGAAAATGTGACTTATAAATAGCATTCTAGGAATGCGACTTATAAATCGCATTCCCTGAATGCGACTTATAAGTCCCAATTATATAAGCCCTCCACTTCGGTTTTAAAGTTACAAATCCTTATAATTTCCAATAGAAAACAGAGAGTAATCAGAGAGAAGGGGAAAACGAAGATCTCCTACTAATATTCGTCCGATTACGCCACCAAATGCGGTCCAAACTCGAATTAACCTCAGATACCGAGGTATTTAGCAGCAAGGAGCATTCCTACGGATTTAGTTTCGTGGAATTCGGCTGTTAAATCGGTGCGCTACTGAGCTAAGCTAAGTGGAATTGCTCCAAATTAGTGTCTATGTACTCCTAGCCTTAAAATGAGTATTTCTCCCTTCTGGACTTTCGAGAAATAGCAAGTTTTCGACCGTTT
>JACEIK010002874.1:25417-46842 GCA_018107945.1 Datura stramonium
GGCCGGAGGCTGTATTTACAGCCGTTATATAGCCCGTTGATTCTAGGAATCTGAGATAGAGCCAGCCAGGCACCAGATGTGCTTAGGCTCACTAGTTTAGTAGTCCAGATCCTAATAGGGCACCAGGTGGCAGTCATACCCCCCAAGGCGGGGTGTGACAAAAAGATGGGAAATGATTTAAAACAAAATGGGAAGGCTTTATATATTTGGGGCCTTTAAGTCGCATTTTTCGAATGCGATTTATAAGTCACATTCGCCTTGCGACACTCCGACTTGGCACTTGTCCGGTCTCTCCCCGGGCCCTTTTTCTAGCACGTATGGCATTCTAAAACTCTTAACCAACATGTGAATAGGCCATCTAAATATCAAGAATTTATGGGGTGTAACAACTTTTCTTTTCAGTTCAGTCATCTATATATTTATCATTATGCTTCTCTCACTTACTCAGTACATTCAAAGTACTGAAGCATACTTTTATGCTATATCATTTTATGATATAGCCGCAGGTTCTCAGACCCAGCACCGATAGCCGATTTCGTCCGCATCTCTCTATGGGCAGCAGTAGTGTGAGTCTTCATATCCTGAGGGCATTATTTCGTTTATTTCAGTTTTCTTTATCATTATCAGTTAGATTTAGAGTTAGCTGGGGGCTTCTCCCAGCAACTCCTCTATTATATGGTTTTTAGACACAAACTTGATTTCAGATTCTCAGATATTTTAAATCTCTATGTTCAGTTTTTAATTTTCATAAATGCTATTATGTATTATTTCAAAGCTTCCGCTATGTATGTTTTACTCAGAATACCTGTGTATGATAGACCAAGGGTTTACTTGGGGTTACTTGTGACTCCAAGTACCGTGTTCTGTCAAGGGTTTAGACTCGGGGCATGAAAGATGTGTCCAACGCACCCATAAGTGTACGCAGTTGTCAAGTAATATAGGACAATAAAGTCCAAATATCATACCCATAGAGACTTATTTGATTGTTCGTCAAATTTAATTTCTTATTCAAACTGTTCAAATTAAAGAAATGATTCTTGAAGAATTGTTTGTACTATTAGTTGAACAAAGATAAAGACTTAATAAAACAATTAAATGGTTGGATGTTTGTTAGATGATATAAAAGATGCATGATCTTGGAAATTTTGACAATACAGCTTAAGTATAAAATTGTTATACTTATTTGCTTTCCTAAGTTACTAGTTGTTGGTTGAAATTATTTAATTGAGCATCATTTCTGATAACTCAAAGAATACTTGATTACTCATAAGCCTATGGTCCCATGGTAGTAGAAAAATAGTGATGTCCATGTAAGATTTCTTATGTATCAACTAAGCAACACTAATTGGTATATTTCTATCCTTATTAGCTATTCATTCCCCTTTGCCCATACGGTTCACAAACATTCCCTATTTTTTTTCCTCGCAAGTTACCTTTTCCAAGTTAAATTAATGAGTCATATATAGTGCTTAACTATTTCATCAAATAACCAAACAACATAGAGCAAGAAGAAATAAATAACTCAATAATGGAAAGCTTAAATAAATATAAACAATAATAAAAATTCAACCTTCAAGTTCATGCCATAAACCTAGAAGTATAATGTTTAGCCACTCATGATTTTGAAAAGGTTAAGGGATTCATGGTTTACAAGGCAAGGATGATCAAACATAAGGAGAAGAAGTAACCCGAAGAGAAACTCGTCATGCTCTCATCTCCAATTTCTTCCAAACCACGTTGTCCAAGTGATGAAAAAATTCTCCTAAACTATATAAGGGTTCACATATATAGTAAATGGAAAAGACCCCATTAGCCCTACTTATGATCGGAATAAGAGTTTAAAAAATTAGGTTCAGGATGACCCTAGCGCGCCATACCAGCTATTGCACCAACTTGTTGACTTTTTTTTGGAAATTCAGGCTCTGGTGCACGACATGGCCACCTCGCTAGTGTGTTAGAAAAAGTTCTGCTAAACCTACCCTGGCATGCCACCCAACTATCTCGCTAGAGTGTTAGAATTTTTCTGTTGATGTTTTAGGCTAGGTGCATCATGCTAGCTAATACGCCAACGTCTAGATTTATATTTTATGATGTTTAGGCTCTGGTGCACTACTCCAACCAATGCACCGGCTTGGTTATGCCCAGAAATACCTCCAATGTTGCTCCAAAGCTCCGATCCTTCCTTTATAGCTCTTTTCAAGTCGATTTCCACAATATTCACCTATTACACATGTACAAAATCACAACATAGGAATATAAGAATAATCCATAGAAATTATACTAAAAAATTTGACAAAAGTACTAAAATGCAAGGAAAATAGAGACTAAAAGTAAGTACCTTTGGCTTTCATCAACACCCCAAACTTAGACCCTTGCTTGTCCTCGAGCAAGCAACTTAAGCTCTATACCATATATCTATATCGACATACACCAATTGAACAGGTATTCTCAGGCTATGATTAATATGACCACATTGATATTGCAAGTTTCTAACATAACATGCCTTAAATTTAAAAATAAGCTCATGAAAACCTTTTATGAAAGCCTAGTCTCATGAACTTACTCAAATTCTGAGAATATTGGAAAACAAACATATGCCACCTAATCAAGAGATCAACGTTTCACCTATTCCTTGTCAATCATGTGCCCTCACAAACAAAAGAGTTGCACACCTTTTTCTCACAAGAATATGAAAGAATCACATGTATGAGCGTATAAATAAATGAATTCATGCTAATTTTCACAAAAGACCTCTCATGCACCTATGATGAACCATAAGCTATCTCTTATTGTAAATACTTCACTAATAAAAGAATGTCAAAGTTAGAATCAAGTAGGACTTAAATGGTTGTAATGTTGGTTAGCGACGGGTAAAAATTATTTGACTAGAATAGTGACTGACCTCCCTAACCACATTAATACTTCACAACTTTTTCAGTTTTATCACACTCTTTGATCTTCTTACTTTACTCTTTATGCGTTCCTTGGTTGAATTTTTTGCAACTTTGGCAATTAATAGGAGTTCTTGAAGATATTTATTCTTTTCAACTTATTAATTGTAATACCTCGAAATCCCTAAGATAAGACCCGAATGTTGAAATGGAGAAGATAACATTTTCTGTACGAGGTCACAGGATGAATCGTCTAGTGACTCGTCAGGTGCACCACGAGTCATTAGGTGACTCGTGGGGAAGAGAGAAAACTTGGTTGGTTTTCTTAGTTTGGGGCTGACCACAGGTGAGCCACGAGTCATGGTCAGCACGACGAGTAGTTATGTTAGTCGTGGTCATGAGTTTGACTCGAAGGTTGAAGGTTTTGCAGTGCTTCTAACGACTAGTCACCACGAGTCATCGGGCTCACATGAGTTGTAATGTCCCTCGTGGTGAACAGTGATGATAAGCTTCCAGTGCTGGCAACGAGAGTAGACCAAGAGTCATGGTCCTTGATGATGAGTCGTCTAGTCCCTCATTGGTACTGGCAGTGTGTATTTTCCTGCGAATTTATTAAGGGCTTTTTCGTAATTCCTAAGTTCCTAAGACCTAAACTACATTGTTTTAAGCTCAAATAAGAGTTTTTTAAGAGTTTTTAGCTCATTCTAATCCTATCCCTCTCCATGCATGCAATCCAAGAAGTCTCTAAGGGTAATCAAACTTAGAAGTTCATCAATTCTTTTTCAATTTCCTTTGAGCATTCAAGAGGGTTGTGAAATTATAATTTCCCAGGTATGTAGGGTTATGAATGCATGTATCCATCCAATCCCATTTCCAATACCTCTTCAATTTCATGTGATTTTTAAGTTGATGAATTTACGGAGTTTTAACCCAACATGTGAGTTCTCTAAGTATCTATCATAGGTATTCTCTATGTATGTTTGTAATGTTGAATTATGATACATGGGCATGTTTTATAATGTTTTCAATTAAAAATCGTAAGTTTAGTTTTAAAAATAAGATTCCCATTTATGGAAGTTCATGAAATGATGAGATTATGATCTATGCTTCTAGTTGTGATGAGATGTTCATGATGAAAGTGTGATTTCAAATTACCTATATCTATGTTCATGTTTTGAGAAATCAAAGTATACTTCAAGAATGTTTATGTATTGGGAAAGCCCATATGGTCTACTATGTTTCATGATTTATTTCGATTTAATGTTATTAGCTTGCCACATGGATTTTAAAGTCTAGACTCCTACTCTTTTCCTTGTGGTATGGTTTGATGCCAAGGCTCCTCATGCTATTATTTCATACTATGCATGTAGATTACCATTCAACTTTGTCACTAGACGATGGTCAGCTTCATTGAAAAATGATGGAGATCATATGCATATTTTTGGGAGCAGTGTCTAGCACTAGGTAGGCTAAGGGTTAGTCAACCCTGTGCCTCAGAACTACGTGCCAACGTAGGTATGTTTATATTATTTGGGACCTCCATTGTGAGCTTCCCTTACCCCCAAGGGGCCTCTAGCTTGATATCGATATCATGATAGCGTCCTTAGCCTGACAAAGCTTTGGACGACTCTACCCACTTGAGTGTTATAATAGGGACCACATAAGCTCTATCATAGTAATGTCAGTTATATGACGAGTCTACCATTGTTCCTCATGGTATCAGTTATGCATGTTTATCAGTTAAGATATTATGTTTTTAGGAGGTTTGACCCAATGTTCAGTTTTACTTATGGTTATTAGTTTTTCAGTTTTCGGTTAGTCTGTTCAGTTATGATTTTCAGTTATGTTTAAGTGATGTTTTCCGATAATTGCATGCATGTACTACTCTCAAACTCTTATGATGAAATGTTTTATAATATGCATGATATATGATTTTACTTATCTTTCATACTCGGTATATTCCACGTAGTAACCACATACTCTATGTTGTATCATTTCATGAGATAGGCTCAGACATTCAGGATCAGTCCCGCCGCTAGCTAGATCTTTAGTTTTAACATCTCCCAGTCAGAGTTGGTGAGTCCTCATCTTTCAAGGGCCCTTTTTATCAGTTATATTCAGTATTTTTAGTTTTCGACTTTACTGTTTTAGTTGGGTCTTGTCCCATCAACTCGTCAGTAGACATAGTATGCATTCAACTTCAGACTTGTGTTATGTATTTTGATGTTCAGATGTTATGAGATTTTTCAGATTTCCACTATGTTATATGTTAGATTTCCACATTTAAAATGTTGAGCATAGATTTTATGTTCATTCCATGGGCCGACTTGGAGCCTCTCGTGGTTCTTTATCCTACGTCCCCATCCGGGCCTATGTTCGGGTCATGACATTCATTCTCTTTTATTATCTCCCTACTAACATCACCTTCCTTTGTTTATATTTTCACCTTTTATCATTTCTTCTAACTTCCACTCTTTAGCTTCCCCCTTTCTTTTTCACTTGTGCTCTTTTCATCAAAGTTTCTCTTTTTCAATTTAAAAGTGCTCTAAGTGTCATTTGGATCAAATAAATGTCATTTGAACAAAAAAGGATTGAACTTATAATATGGCTACCAAAAGAATAGGCTGAAGGCTCAACATGACTAACTAAGGATATCACAAATGGGAAGGTAATTCATAGGATTAAAGTAGGTTAATCAAGGAAATGCCTATATCATCTCCTAAATTCAACACTCTTCATTTCGTTTAGTACACACACAGGACAAGTTCTAGGAATCAATATGAAAGCATGGAATATATTCAAATTATCTCTCACACACATGACACATGTTCAACTCAAAATTGATTCATATAGATCCTCAGTTAAGCAAATAATAGAAAGAATTCTATGTTAAACCAATAAAATCATACAAGAGTCTAGAAAATGAGCCTATGTGTCTCAAAAGGAGGTCATTAATTTTTTATTTTCACAACAATTTTGACTTTCAAAAAATCAATACTTGCATTATTCAGTCATATTAGCACATAACTTGGGAACCTAGCATTCAAATGGGTTCGTAATGATTAACATCCCTCGAGAAGGTCAACAAACATCCATCATCGAGAAAAGCCTTTTCTTCTCCTAACATCTCTCAAGATGGTCAATAACCATCCATCATCAGGAAAAGCCTTTTATTTTCCTAAAAAACTAAAACTACACATAAAAATTTAAAAATTTACCTGGTTCAAAGGTCTCCGCCTTAAGAAAGAACCAAAGCAATAAGAAATGTTGAAGGGTGGATGAGACAGGTCATTTTTTGAAAAATTTTAAATAAAAACTTGATGGCATACTTACCCTTAAATTAAAAATATCATAAGATATGACCTCACCATGCACTTAAAGTCATGCTCTATCATCAGAAAATCTATAAAATAAAGTAAGACTGGATGAGAAATACTCTCCGAGGCCCTCTAGGACCTAGCTAGCAGCATGACTCTTGGACTCATAGGTCACACGAGCCCACACTTAAGATCAAGATGTCCTCCTTAGATTTAATTTCGGGTACTCATACTTCCCCTTTCCTACCCCCAAAACAAAAAAAAAGTGAAACTATATAAGAAATAAGAAGACTATACTATTAGAAATTGGGTTGCCTCCCAATTAGCTCTTGATTTAATGTCGCAACATAACTCAAGTATCAATTCAAGATAACTTCAAGCTTTTTCTCCTCCTTTTTGAAGGTTTCTCAAATACCATTCTTTTTCTCTTTTTTCTTCACCTCAACACCATTCAAAGCATGCTCAACCCACGTACATCATGTGAGAAACTTAACCTTAACCTGTGCTATGACATCAAGACAATGTTTCTCAGCATCTTCTTTATCCATCCCACACTTATCATGGACCACCTCTATGATCAAGCACGAGTCTTTGAAGTTTTAAGGTGTGGAGATAGTCTTATACACATTAAAGGTAGTTTCCTCATTGTATACTCATCTTGAGATTTCTCGCTCTTACATAAATGATGACCTCTCCGGTAGCTAGGAATGGTATCCCCAAGATGACTGGCACCTTTTTATCTACTTCAAAATCAAGAATTATGAAGTTAGTGGGAATCACAAACTTACCAACTCAAATGAGCACAACTTAAATGATTCCATCTAGAGTTATGTAGGACATGTCAGCTAGTTGTAGAGTGATAGTAGGGTGCCTAGGTTCTCCTTGACCAAGTGTATTGAACACATATAAGGTCATCAAATTGAATCTTGCCCCCAAATCAGATATAGCTCACCCCACTTCATTGTCACCAATTTGTATTACAAGGATGAAACTCTTTGGGTCTTTTAGCTTCTGAGGAATCTTGCTCAACACCCTTGAGCTGCACTCTTTAGTAAGTGCAAGTATCTCAAACTCGATCAATCTCCTCTTGCAAGCAATTACAACCCTTAAATACTATGAATATATTTGCATCTCCTTTAGATCATCAATCAAAGTAATGTTAATGTGTAGCTCCCAACTTCATTTTTTGGACGCCCAACAAACTTTCCTGAACATCTCTTTTTTGTGTAGACTCTATGGAAGGCGCTGGAGTTAGCTTATATGGTAATGGTGGGGGAGGTGTACTTTCCTTCCACACAATTTTCCTTCTGCGCTCTTGCTCTGCTTCTGGCAGCATTGTATATTCTTCATATGGAGGTTGAGCTACAGATAACTGTGTTCCACTTCCTAATGATATGGCCATCACCTACTTAGGATTCTTTTCTATGTCACATAGAAAGGCGCCTGTAGGCCTAGCATGTTGTAAAGAAGTTATTTCTCCCATCCGTCTATTCAATTCATGTATGGACGTTTGTATCTAATTTGTAATGGCCTGCTATTGAGCTGCAACCTGTTGGTCCTATGCTACAATCCTTTGTTATTGTGCCATCATCTGCTTTATCATCTCCTCTAGAGAACTACTCACTTGCTGAGGTGGAAGCTCCTAAAAGATTGTCTGAGGTCTGCAACAATTCTGATTTCCACCCTATGATTGGCTTTATGCATTCTGGTTGAAATTGTTGCCAAACAGGTGTCCCTGGTTACCATAACCTCTGTTCTATTGCCCTACATAGTAAATAGATTCTGGATTCATAGGCAACTCATATAAGCATGACCCTCTCCATATAGATCACAAGCTATTTTAACCATCTTAATATGTTAAACCTATTGTGAAGTTACCAACTTAAGTATCATGATCATAAGCTAATCAATATCTTATCAGATGGTTGTGACACCATCAACCTCTTACATCCTATGTCCCTTCTAAGTGGTGAACACTTTGCTCAACTCCTGATAGTATTTTCAATCTACAGACATCAAACTGAATAATGCCTCAATTTTATCATAACTCTTGGACAAAATTTGCCCTTGAATTGTAGCATCTAACAATATCTTTGACTCCTTCCTCATTCCCCAGGTAAAGTTATGTCCACTAATTTCTTTGCGTTGCATATGATGTGAACAATCTCTCAGATAGCCTTTATATCTCTCTTAAGCCTGAGCCAAAGACACTCTATCCTTCTGAACAAACCATGAGATCTTCCCTCTCAACTCTTTTGTTCTTCTTTAAGAGAAATTTTTGTTGAGGAAATTATTCGAAAAAATCTACCAAGAGATAATAGATCCAATAGGCTCACTATGTAACCCCTCTTTTGCTACCCCAATCAGTGATAAAGGAAAGAGCGTCAACTTCACATATTCATCTGAGATGTTATGATAGTGAAAATTTTCACTCAGCTCAACGAATGTGCCCAAGTGCTTATGTGGGTTTTCATATGGTTTACCCTGATTCAGGAATGTATTCTACACTAGCCACACTGTACCTTCTTTCAGCCTGAAATTTCCTAGGATCTCAGGCTTCATAGTAGCCTTTGATGCATTCTCCAGGCTAGGCTTGTCAAAGTATAATACAGGAATCCTCCCTGGTGCCACCTCGCGAGCCAATATTTCTTCCTTGTTCTCTACAAGTTTAGGATTACAAATTTCTTTTGCAATTTTTCTCTACAACTGACAGAAGGGGAAATAAGACCTTGACTTGAAAGCTTAACATGAAATGAGACTCGAGGAACTTGACACTAGACCTCGCTTACGGGTTCTTAGAACCAAATATGGATACTTATACACAATTTTTGTAGTGCTTGGACTCCAAATGAATACTTAGATTCAATTTAGAAATCATAGACTAAACTTGAACTCAACTAGAAGTACTCAGACTCAATTGTGGTTACTTAGCATCAATATTCGCTACTTTAGAACCCGGTAACTTGATAACTTGCAAATAGCTCTAAGGAATAGGAGTTATGAAATTTATTTTAAGCCTTCAGAACTATATAACATATGTACATGATGGTAGATAATCATATTATGGAATCATTGGTTTGGTACCCTCATTTATCCTTTGTAATCTTGACATTCGTTCTTAGCGTACATTATTCTTACATTGTCGTCTTAGCTTCATCTTCTAATTTTATAAGGTTACCAGAACCTCATACATGATCAACATAACATATATAACTTTATTTAAAGGACCATCTAACAATTTCCACATTGAAGGGTCTCCAAACTCGATGTACAACTACGACAATAATTGACACAACATTACCCTTTAAGCATCTCTTTGGACGAGACATAATCTCAACATGTAGCCTCAATCAAACTTGAAAATTTAAATATTAAATGGATCTGAACATACTGCCTCAATACATGTAAAAAAGTTTCTGGCTCATTCAACTCACAATGCACAAATTGTTCTTGAAAGAACAATGGACGAAACGCCTTACATACCTTTCTTTCTGACGATCTTTTAGTACCTCAATGACCATCCCTTAACCTTTCCAATCCATTGAATTTGTAGGTAAGTATCTAGACTAATCTTTTACACAATTTTTAGCAAAAATAAGTCACCAAAAGGCAAGCACAACAGTCAAAACAAAACACGGCAACATCAACATTATTTAGCCATTTTCTCTATATGCTTCCATTAGCTTTTGAGGGAGAAACAAGAGGGAATTTTACCTTATTTATTCTATAATCTTACCCTAAAAGTATAATATATTTCCATCCAAATAAACCGCCAAAAAGTTCTAAGAAAAATGAACAAAAACGCAGCTCAAAATAGTCCAATCTGCAGTTCACTTAGCTGTCAAATTCCAGCTCTTTCTATTGCAATTTAAGGGGTATAAAGGGTGCGAAATCCTTATCATTCCTCTTGTATTCAATCACTATTCAAATATGGATATATAAGTAGTCCAAACAGCTTTTTAAATGCAGAAAATAACCTTCAAAAGCTTGAAAAACGTTCTCCAAAACAGCCCCTAGTTGACTTTCACTTTTGGAAACTATCCTTTTTCTTGTCTTGTGTTTGGTTGTGTTGTGCTTGAGGTTTGCTCTTCAGTTTTTACTTGTTCAAACTACTGGAAATGAGAGAGAAATAAGTCCTTAAGTAATCTGGTCGATTTTGGGATCAACATGAAATGAATTGGGAGCAAACAATTCGTTTAAATAAGGGGTGAGTTGGTTAATTAGCTTAAGTCGGCGGGGCCACATCACTGCCCGACAGTGAACTTTGATTGATGATCAGTTTGATGTTTTGAAAACTATAATCAAGTATCATTAATTCAATAGGTCTTGGAGCTTCTAACTCATTATGGATCGAGAGATATGGTCACTTAAAATTGACCCTTACTTGTGAACTTCACATAGTGTTCGCTTTTCCCTTCCTACACGATTCCCTCATCATCTACCATAGATATACAACTCATAAATTTCTTAGCATAGCATACAAACATCAAATAATTACCAAATTTTTTTGGTGTGTAAGAAAACACTATGGAAAATTTGATAGAGATTAAAATGGTTGACTTTGACCTTATCAATGGGCATGGACTGGCTATTTGCATGTTATGCCACCGTTGATTGTCGAGCTAAAATTGTATGATTATAATTTTTCAGGTGTACCAATCCTAGAATAGAAGGGTGATGTTGTGATGCCTGTACGCCAATTCATTTCCTACCTTAAGGCAAGGAAACTCATCACAGATAAGTGCTTAGCTCATATCATGTTGTCTGGCTATGGGATCTTAATACTGAATAGAATGCACTAACTCTGTAGTCTATTCCAGTTGTAAATGAGTATCCTAGTTTGTTCCTCGAGGAAATTTCAAATCTTCCAACAGATAGATTAATAAGACTTTGGTATCAATTTAAATCTCAGTACCTAGCCTATACCATTCCACATTATAGAATGGCCCCAGCAGAGCTGATAGAGCTAAAGGAATAATTGAAAGATCTTCTTGACATAGGGTTTACCCAACCTAGTATATCCCCCTGGGGTGCGCCTATGTTGTATGTACGCAAGAAAGATGGCTCATTATGGNGCTAGCTTCTTGCAGATATGGGGGTTCACATTTCTCTGCCCTAAATAAAGTGACCATAAAGAACAAAAATCCACTCCCTAGGATTCATAACATATATGATCAACTACAGAGGGACAAATATTTTTAAAAGATTGATTTGGGATTCAGATACCATTAGCTAAAGATCAGGGAAGCAGACATCACAACTTTCAGACGAGGTACGGGCATTTTGAATTTCTTGTCATGACATTTAGCTTAACAAATGCCCCAACAGCTTTCATGGATCTTATGAATAAAGTGTTTAAACCCTTTATTAATCTATTCATGATTGTGTTTATAGATGATATTCTTATATATTCATAAAGTTAAGATGATCATGTAGGTCATCTTGGGCCAGTACAACAGACACTCTGAGATCACCAACTATACGCCAAAATTTTCAAGTGTGAGTTTTTGTTAGGGTCAATAGCTTTTTTGCGGCACGTAGTATCTACTGAAGTTTTTAGCATTGATTTCTGGAAAATAGATACAATAAAGAATTGGCCTAGACCTGCAACACCTTCAAAAGTTTGTAGCTTCTTAGGCCTAGCTAGCTATTATTGATGATTTGTGGAAGGCTTTTGTTCCATTGCTACACATTTGACAGTTAAATTTCAGTGGTCCGAAGAATGGAAGTAGAGCTTTAAGACTTAAAAAAATAGACTTACATCAGCACCAATATTGGCCTTTGTTGAGTGGACAGAGGGGTATCTTGTGTATTATGATGCTTCAATAATTGGATTAAGTTGTGTCCTAGTGTAGCACGACAAAGTCATTGCATATGCCTTAAAAATGTTGAGAAAACACAAGAAGAACTACCAGACTCATGATCTCAAGTTAATAGTAGTGGTATTCACCTTAAATATATAGCTCACTATTTATCTGGAGTTCATGTTGACATATCCATATATCGCAAAAGCCTTCAGTGTGTCTTTAAGCAATGAGAGTAAAATTTAAGGCAAAGAAAATAGTTTGAGTTATTAAAGGATTATGATGTTGATATTCTATATCGTTTGGGAAAGGCTAATGTAGTAGAAGATGCTCTTAGTTATAAATCTATGGGTAGCTTTAAGCATGTAAAATTAGATAAGGTGGAGATGTCTAAAGAGCTACATCAGCTAGCCAGTTAGAGAAGTTTGCTCCTAGATCCAAATGATGGAGGATATATTGCCCAAAATATGATAGAATAATCACTTATAGAAGAAGTAAAGGAGCGACAGTAGGATGGTCTGAAATTAGTACGATTGAGGGATGAAATCCTATAACAAAAAAAGCCTATGTTGGGACTTGAGTAAGATGGAGTTCTTAGGTATCAAGATTGTCTATTTGTACCAAATGTCTTGCCTCCAAGAATGAATTATGGGAAAAGTTCATAACTCTCGATATTCAATTACCTAGGAGCTACAAAGATGTACCACGACTTTAAAAAGTACTCTTGGTGAAATAATATGAAAAAAGGGTATTTACAGAATTTGTGATCAGTGCCCAAATTGTCACTAAGTAAAGATAGAGCATCAAAATCTTGGAGGATTAACCCAAGCAATAGAGGTTGTAATATGGAAATGGGAAGTTATTAATATGAATATTATTACAGGTTTGCCTCGCACTCGTCAAATGTATGAGTCTATATGGGTAATAGTGGACAAGCTCATGAAGTTTGCTCACTTTATACTTGTATATAACAATAGCTATTATATCATTATTCAAATGGCCCCTTATGAATTTTTATATGGACATAAATATAGATCTCCAATTAGTTGGTTTGATGTTGGATAGGCTAAATTATTTGGACCTGATTTGGTTCATCAAGTCGATGAAAAGATAAAGTTGATACGAACATGATTACTAACAGCTCAGAGCAGACATAAGTCATATTCAGATGTGCGATGCCGAGAGTTAGAGTTTAATGTTTATGATTGACTGTTCCTAAAAGTTTCCCCAACAAAGGGCGTCATAAGATATGGTAAGAAAGGTAAGCTTAGTCCAAGATATATAGGGCCATACAAAATCATTCAAAGAATATGCCAAGCAGCGTAACTAGAGTTTCCTTTAGAATTAGAGGCAGTTCACCCAGTCTTTCATGTGTTAATGTTACGAAGATGAATAGGAGATTCGCTCGTATTCCCCCAGTATAAGATATGCAGATTACAGAAGATTTATCTTATAAGGATATTCCTGTTGCTATTCCTTGGACGCCAGATTCGAAAGCTTAGGACTAAAGATATAGCCTTCGTGAAAGTACTTTAGAGGAACAATAATGGGGAAGAAATAATGTGATAAGTTGAAGAAGAAATGAAAGCTAAATATCCCCACTTGTTTTCGATCTAAAAGGATAAACTAACTCAGAAGAACATGACCAGAAGTTCAAGGGAGTAAAATAAGTCATTTTCTTTAGATTTTGTATTTCATATGAAATGTGATATAATTTATTTTTTTATTAAGTTATTTGGGTACTATTGTATCATTCGATGAGGCATATAGGTTGGATTTTATTGAGTTTTAGGACTTTGGATAGTCCAAATTATAGAGGAAACTCTGCAAAAATTTTAAGAAATACCAATGATATAAATCTTATACTTATTACCATCATTTGAGGATGACTGATCCTAAGGGGGGAAGGATGTAACATCCCACATCATTCAATACATATACGACAAATTTAATATCGATGAAGGAACTTACGCTCGAGATGACGAAGTCATATTTAGGCCAAGATTTGATATGGAAAAATATACATGTGTTAAGTTGAACTCTAAGGATGAATGTTTGAAAAATTAGATAAAACAGGTGAAGTGTTGTCACGACCCGAACGGAGGCCTGGGTCGCAACACAGGACAAAGAGCCACAAGAGACCCCAAGTCGACCCATGACATAAGCATACATCTAACTCGATTAAAGAAACTGAATAATCAACAATATGATCATAGTGGAAGTCTAAACTTAAACATTACATCAGAATTCACAATCCGAAACTTATTACATACATATATCTGAAAAGCCTCTTAACATGACGAGTTGTTGGGACAAGAATCCCAACAAATACAACAAGCTGAAACTGAAAATACATAAGGAAATTTGAGTAGTCCAATCCTCAAGAGGTGAGGACTCACCAACATAAAGATGCTAACTCTAGAGTCGAACAATGAGCGGGGCTGAACTTGAGAGTCGGGTCCTATATCATGACACAATACAAAATAGTCAATACGTGAAATGTATCGAGTATGCAAGGTAAGTAAAACTGCTTAAGTAAATAAAATCATTTAAAGATAATGCATACTGTAAAACATTAACATTAAGAATTTGACAGTAGGGCTGACATGCATTTTTTATGAAATCATGATCTCATCATAACATAACATACCGTCATGACATATCATAACATAATCGATTGACTCAAAGCTGAAATATGATATTTATAAGAAAAGCTAAACATTGAGCCAAACTTGCTTTAGAACATGCTTACATATGAAAATCTTATGAGTAATGGACGTGCCTAACTGAAATTATGAGGAACAATGGGAGACTCATCTTTTAACCGACATACCACGATAGAGCTTACGTGATCCCAACTATCACACTCAAGTGTGTAGAGCCATCCAATGCCTTTCCAGGACTAGGGACGATACAGTGATATCGATATTAAGCTGAAGGCCCATTTGGGTAAGGGAAGCTCACAAGGGAGGTCCCAAAGTCATAAGGTATAAACCTACGTTGGCGCTTAGTTATAAGACATAGGGTGATCGACTCTTTTCCTTCTCGGTGCTAGACACTACTCCAAAAAACATACATATGCTCTACATCATTATTCAATGAAGCTCAACATCATCTATTGACGAAGCTAATAAATCAAATACATCTCAAAGCAGAAATCATGCATACGAGAAGCTTTAACTCAAATCATAACACAAGCTAAAAGATAACTGGGAGTCTTCGCTCCAAAACCATGTGATAAGCTACGCATATGAAAAACTTTAACTCAAACATACCACAAGCTGAAAATATAAGTGGGAGTCTTCGCTCTAAAACCATGTGGTAAGCTTAATTAGGAAATCATCAATAATACTCTGAACATGTGGGCATTTCCCAAAGCTCTTTCATTCTTAAAAATACTCAATTCATATCGAAAACATGATTTTAAACATGGGTAGCTTGAAAACTTACTTTTCATCATAATATCTTTCACGACCCGAGCGTAGACCCGGATCGTAGACACGGGACAACGGACCCTGAGAGACCCCAAGTCAACCCATGGCATAAGCATTCACTAACTCATTCAATAAACATGAAGAAACATAATCGTAAATGGAAGTCTTACTTGACATAACAACAGAATGAACATCTGAACCTAAAAACATGTTTAAGTATGATAAGCCTCTAATATGGATTAGCTGATGGGAAAATACCCCCAACTAGCTCAGCAGTACTGAAACTAGAAATACAACCAAGATAACTGAAAGTATAGTCCTTGAAAGATGAGGAATCACCAACCAAGCAGGTACTGACTTTGATAAGCGACTACGAACGAGGCTGGACCTGAGAACCGGATCCTGCATCATGAAATGATGCAGCATAGAAAGTATGCGGTCAGTACGTGAAATGTACTGAGTATGTAAGGTAACTAAAACCGCTTAAGTAAATAAATCCTTTAAAACATTTCATGACACATCATAAGCTTTTAAGTGAAAATAAAAGGCTACAAGCAATCATTCTGAAATCATACTGTTATCATAACATGACCATGCATAGTTTTAGAACATCATGATTGACTCGAATGACTCAAAGCTGAAACATAACACTTATATTAAAAGATGAACAAAAAGTCAAACCTTTCTTCTTGAACATGCATACATACAATAATTATCATGAGTGATGGTTATGCAAATTAAAACGATATAGACAGTGGGAGACTCGTCACTTAACTGAAATACCACAATAGAGTTTATGTGGTCCGGAGTATTACACTCAATTGGGCAGAGCCGTCCAAAACCTTGTTAGGGCTAGGGACACTACCATGATATCGATATTAAGCTGAGAGGGGCCAATCGGGTCGGGGATAACTCACAAGGGAGGTCCCAATAATATAGTAGAATCAAACTACGTTTGCGCGTTGTTCTGGGGCGTGGGGTTATCGAACCTTAGCCCGCTCGGTGCTAAACTCTTCTTCCAAACATGCAATGCTCTATATCGTATAAATACAAAGCTCAACATCGTCTAGTGACGAAGCTCAACATGAAATCATGCCTTAAATCAACATCGTATGAAACGAAGCTCAACATTGTCTATTGACAAAGCTCATTATGAAATCATGCATACACTAGACATCATATAAATATGAAGCTCAACAATGTCATTTCGACAAAGCTTTGAATAAAAGTCATAGTTAGACTCAACATCATGTGAGATGAAGCTTAAAATTGTCCTCAACAAAGTTCAACAATTATATACATATTAATTAAGGATTTACGCATAGAGCCAGGCTTTACTTTGAAACATACCAAAATATAGAATTCATAATAAGTGTTAAAGGAAAATTTCATCTCAACCATGCGTAATTTCATGTCGGGAAAGAAATCAATATTTAAAATATCACATGGGCATCACCCAAAGTTCTACCATACTTGGGTCAATTTAATCTCCTTTTAAAACATCATCGAAAATCATGGGTAAGGTTGAAAAGATGCATTTGATTATCTACTCCATCATCATCACATTCTATATGAACTATCCACACATGGGCGTTTTAGATTCAATCCTTAGAAAAATAAGTTTGTAAAAGAAATTAAGTTAGAATCCGCCCAAGCTCGATAAATCATCAATATCAAACTCAGTTTAATCATACCCATGAGTAGAAATGTAAGAAACATGAAACTGAATGAAAACCCGTACTTGATCATCACAAACCAATTCACAACTTAATAGGGAATGGGCATGGGCGTGGAAGGAAGCACCCACTCATAGCCTTACATACCTGGGATTGAAGAATTCTAACCCTTCTTAATTTCCCAGTTGAGATTCCAATTGGAAACCTTGAGAATGACCTTGATTCTTCTCCTCAAACCCTTAAACTTGCATCCATGAAAGTGATGGCCTATGATGGGTTTTACTATGCTTAAAAAACCCTCTATTACGAGCTTAAAACGACGTAGTATAGGCCCTTAGAACTTAGGAATTACGGAGAAGCTCTTACTGAAATCACTAAAAATAACTGTCAGGGGATCTAACGGACGACTCGACAACTCGTCACCAGGGCTCACGATCCGTTGGTTCGCTCGTCGGGTTCACTAGATAAATGGTATGCCGGGGCTCCTAACGAGTGACATGAAGACTCATCCCCAGCAGCCACGAATCGTTTCCACTTCCCGTCAAGTTCACTAGATTAATTTTTCTAATCATCCTCTAGAACCACCCCACGACTAACATGACGACTCGTGGTGTCTGACCATGAGTCGTTACATCGCTCGTGGGGACCTCGAGTCCCTCATCCTTTCAGGCCTTCCCACAAGTCACCTGACGACTCATGGGGTCTTTTCACGAGTCGTTCAGTGACTCGTTCTGCAACTGCTGCAATATTTTCTAGTTTTTCTCCGATTCACTTACGGGTCCGATTATTGAATTCTAGGGATATGACAATATCTCATCATCATCATACATTAATCACAAATCTCATCTTTCATGAACTTCTCATCAATGATCTTTTTTATTCATAAAGCTATAAACATGATTTTTAATTGAAAACATTATAAAACTCGCCCATGCTTCATAATTCAATAGTAGAAACATATTTAAATCATACCCATGTAAAGAATTAGGAAATTCATTCATTGGGCTAAAATCCCATCGATTAGTCATGGATCATTCATGATTTAGATACGAATTGGACATGGGTGTGAAAGGAATCACCCATTCATAACCCTACATACCTGTTGGTAGTTGATTCTTACACTTCTTTAGATGCCCAATTGGAAATTTAAGAAATTGATGAATGCTAGACTTGATCATCCTCTTTAGTCTTCTACCTTGCATGCATCAAAGAATAAGACCTAAAGTGTACTTAACCCTTTTAAAAGTCACTTTTGATAACCAAAAACGACATAGTTTAGACCTTAGGAACTTAGGAATTATGGAAAAGCCCTTACTAAAATCGCAGAGAATAACTATTAGGTGGTCCCAACGAGGGACCTAACAATTCGTTACCCTAGACCAAAACTCGTGGAGTCGTCCGTGAAGTACACTTCTCAACTGGTCCCCTGGGCTCATAATGGAAGACATCACGACTCGTTGCCTGGTTACCATGACTTGTGGTCACCTTCCGTGAAGTGCACTACCTAATCTTCAACAAAGACAATCCCTGCTTGACCATGACCCTACCCATGAATCATGGGGACTGACCACGACTCATGGGGTCCTTCCATTGAGTACACCGCCCTTCTTCCTTCTTTTTTTTCCTTCTTGCCCACCCCACGACTGACCTAACGACTCATGGGGCTTGACCATGAATCATGGTCATGCCCGTGGAGTCTCATTTTCTCAAGCTTCACATTAACTCCCCGGGCCTCCCCACGAGTCATATCAAGACTCATGGGNGGTGAACAGTAAGCCAGTCCGCATCATGGTGGACACCCCGGGCCTCCCCACGAGTCATATCAAGACTCATGGGCTGCTCTCATAAGTCTCCTCCTGACTCATTCTGATTCTGATGCCAAATTTCAACTTTTCCTCCATTTCAACTCCCGGGTCAAATCTTTGGGCATCCGGGGCATAACAATATCTCCCCCTTCGGAACATTCATCCTCGAATGTTGGAACACATACATAAAAGAAGAGAATGTCATAATCAGATATTGAGCATTAAAATTGAAAAACTGATGGTATGACTACCCCCGATTCAAACTACATAACTGAACTGATTTCACAATCCATACGCACATCCATATACATAAAAGAAACTTGGACACATGAATTGAACATGAAAAATAGATAGAGTCTGAGTGCAAAAGTGATACCTCAAGCTGAAACTGAGCCGGTAGAGAATGAATGTGGGTACTTAGCCATGATGTCCGCTTCTACTTCCCACATAGCTCCTTCAACATTTTGATTCCTTCGTAACTCTTTAATCGAAGCTACTTCCTTATTCCTTAGCCTTCGAACTTGACGATCCAGTATTTCTACCGAAACCTCCTTATAACTAAGACTGTCTTTTACACCAACACTTTCCACTGGGACGACTAGAGCTAGGTCACCCAAACGCTTCTTCAAGAGTGACAAATGGAATACAAGATGCACGAAAGCTAATTCTGAAGGCAATTCCAATTCATAGGACAGCTTGCCAACAGGTCTCACGATCCTATACGGGCCAACATAGAGGGAAATAACCTTCCCCTTCTTTTCGAACCTCATCACTCCATTCATGGGAGACACCTCAGAAATACCCAATTGTTGACCTCAAATTATTATTCTCTCCTCCTCACGTCATCATAGGACTTCTAGTGACTCTGGGCAATTTTCAACCTGTCCTTTATCAACTGAACCTTCTCCATGGCCTCATATCGAATCTGGTCCTATCATCACCACTTCACCAACATCAAACCATCCAATGGGCGACCTACACCTCCGCCCATAGAGAGCCTCGAACAGTGCCATCTAGATACTGGAATGATTGTTGTTATTGTATGCAAACTCGATAAGTGGCGATTGCTCATCCCAGCTACCTCTAAAGTCAATTATGCAAGTTCTCAACATGTCCTCGAGGGTCTGGATTGTCCACTCCGATTGACCATTCATTTGTGGGTGAAACATATTGCTAAGCTTAACCTATGTACCCAATCCTTTTTGAAATGAGTTCCAAAACTAAGAGGTAAATGAGTACCTCTATCAAAAATGATGGATAAGGGAACTCCATGCAATTAGACTATCTCTCGGATATATAACTTGGCATAATCCTCCGTCAAATCTGTGGTTTTGACCGGTACAAAATGAGCGGGCTTGGTCAATCTGTCCACCACAACCCAAATGGAGTCATATTGTCGATGAGTATGGTGTAAACCTATGATGAAGTCCATGTTGATCTCTTCCCACATCCAAGAGGAATGTTGATATCTTGAAGTACACCTCCCGGTCTTTGGTGCTCAACCTTTACTTGCTGGCAGTTTGGACACTTTGCTACAAATTCGGCGATGTCCTTCTTCATGCCATTCCACAAATAGACTCCCCGTAAGTCACGGTACATCTTGGTGGCACCTGGATGGATAGAATACCTGGATCCATGAGCTTCATGCCACATCCGACTACTCAAATCATCAACATATGGAACACATAGGAGACCCTGGTACTGAAGAACACCATCTTCACCTTTGGAGAAGACCTCTACTTTCTGATTCTGAATGGCTTCCTCAAATTTACCAAAATCGGGTCCTTATCTTGTCTAGATTATACATCAGTCACTAAGGATGATTCTGATCCATTCTGAACCACAACACTGCCATCGGTCGATTAAACCAATCTAACTCCCAACCTTGCGAGTTGATGTACATCCTTCACTAACTCCTTCTTCCCTTCATCAACATGGGACACACTCTCCATGGAGAGCCTACTATGTGCGTCCATTATTGCGTTGGCCTTACCTAGATGGTAAAGGAAACTCATGTCATAGTCCTTGAGTAGCTCCAACCACCTCCTTTCTCGAAGATTGAGATCTTTCTAAGTAAACACATATTGCAAGCTCTTATTATCCATAAACGCATCCATGTGGACCCCGTACATGTATTGTCGTCATATCTTAAACGTGAATATCACCATGGCCAACTCAAGATCATGGGTCGGGTAATTCTTCTCATGAACTTTTAGTTGTCTAGAGGTATATGTTATAACCTTACTGTGCTGGAACAATGCACACCCAAGTCTGATCCTTGAAGCATCACAATACACCACAAACCAATCAGTACCCTCCGATAGAGTTAACACCGATGTTGAAGTAAGTCGAGTCTTCAATGACGTAGCCCGCATCGAGTGCCAATAATTTTGAAGAATCTTTTTCACATCGAGTGCGTCCGCAAGTGTACGGGTCGTGCAAGTAATATAGTGGCTCTTTTTAAGAACCGGATTGTCGAACCCACAAGGACTGGACCC
>JACEIK010002874.1:64293-81798 GCA_018107945.1 Datura stramonium
AGGTTTTACCCTGTAGTCCAGTCCATGTGGGTTCGACATTCCGGTTCTTAAAAAGGGCCACTATATTACTTGTACAACCCGTACACTTGCGGGCTCATCAGTCATCAATTAATACAATCAAGAACATATCAAAGTATGGATTGAACACCCTGTTTTTCAAGTCAATAAAAGTTGCAGGAGCATTTGTTAGTCCAAAAGACATACTACAAAGTCATAGTGACCATACCACATCCTGAAGGCTGTCTGTGGGATGTCACACTCTCGAACTCTGAGCTGATGGTACCCGGATCTGAGATCTATCTTCGAGAAATACTTAGCACCCTGAAGCTGGTAAAATAAATCATAAATCCCAGGCAAAGGATACCTGTTCTTGATGGTGACTTTGTTCAATTGCCGATAATCAATACACATTCGAAGAGAACCATCTTTCTTTCAGACAAATAGAATTGGTGCACCCCATGGGGACTTGCTCGGTCTAATGGATCCCTTATCTAACAAGTCCTAAAACTTCTCCTTCAACTACTTTAGCTTGGTTGGAGACATTATGTAGGGAGGAATAGATATAGGCTAAGTGTCAAGAAGAATGTCAATACCAAAATCAATTTCCCGCTCAGGAGGGATTCTCGGTAAATCATCTGGGAAGACTTTTGGATACTCAGGTACTACTAGAACTTACTCAATGATCGGGGTCTCATATTCAACATCTGTAACCCTAACTAGATGGTACAGACAACCCTTAGAAATCATCTTTCTGGCCTTAAGGTAGGAAATGAAATGACCTACAGGCACAACTGAACTACTCTTCTATTCTAAGACTAGCTCACCTGGAAATATGAACTCTACTGCCCGGGTTCTACAATTGACTGAAGCATATCATGGAAATAGCCAATCCATGCTGAGAATAACATCAAAATCGAGCATGGCTACCTCTATCAAATCTGCTAAGGTGATCTTCTGAAGAACTAAGACTGGGCAACCTCTATACACCCGTCTAGCTATAACTAAGTCACCTACTGGAGTAGAAACTGAGAAGGGTTCTAACAAGACTTCGAGACTGACTCCGAAGCTACTGGCCACATAAGGTGTCACAAAAGAAAAGGTAGCCCCCAGATCTAACAAAGCATAAACATCAAGATGGAAAACTCGTAACATACCAGTGACTACATCTGGGGAGACCTCCTGCTCGTGGAGGGATGTTAAAGCATAGAATCTATTTTGGTGCTGACCGCCACCTGTGCTAGTAGATGCTCCCTGATGTGCTAAGCATGCGGGTGGGGCTGCTAAACTATAGGATGGGCCTTGTACCCCATCATGATCTTGCGTCGTTGCTGGGAAATCTATGAGCATTTGTCGGGGCTTCTCACACCCAAAACAAGAACCTGTACCTGCTATACACTAGCTCGTGTGACCCCAGCCACAACTGCGGAAAATGGAACACTAGAATTTGCGGGTCTACTGCTCTGATCCCTAGAGCCTGATGTGCCCCCCCTCTGATCTTGCCTCGGTCTGGATGGTACACTCAATGCTTAAGATGCTGGGGTTGATGATCTCTGGTGGGTCTGAAGACGGTGCCTACCACCTGACCTCGACTGTGAGAATCTGTGGTCATCGGTCCTGGCCCTCTTGGCCTCGTTCTCTCTCAGATGTGCCGCCTCCATCTTCTAGGCATACAAGACTATCAGAGGGAAATACATATCCTGATGGAGCATAGCGGTCCTGCAATCCTTGTCCAAATAGCCCGCTACTCCATGAATGAATCTACTCACTCGTGCACTCTGATTAGCCACTAACTTTGGGGCATACTTTGATAGGCAAGTGAACTCAAGGGAATACTCTTGTACCGTCATTCTCCCTTGCTTTAGATTAACGAACTCAGCTACCTTCATCTCCCTTATCTCATGAGAGAAGAACCGATCTAAGAATGCAACATGAAACTTTTCCCAAGTTACAGGGCCCACTCCGATGACCCTGCTATCTTTCAACTGGTACGAGGCCAACTCCGAACACTCAACTCCATTCACTCCCATGACTTGGGTAATCTTTACAGTCTCATCTATGAACTCATGCGGGTCCTCATCTATTTTTGACCCAAGGAACTTTGGCAGGTTGATTCTCAAGATGTCTCAGACTCGAGCCGCCGTTGTATTTCCATTTTGAAGAACATGCGCAACAGCCTGCTGATTGACCCGAGCAGTCAAGGCCTATGCGAAAACCTGAATAACTGCCCAAAACTCAGCATGGGCTACTAGCTCCAGTGCCTGGTGCTCCTGAACTGGTGGGGCCTGTTGGTGCCCATCCTCGTGGCCTTCTCCATTCCCATTCTTTCTACCATTCATTCTTTGGAGAGACATGATTCTTAAATTGCATATGGTAAGAATTAGAAGGATAGGGAGACATTTCATTGCACGACATAGATCATGAAAGAAGGGAATATTTCCTAAACGTCTCGTAGCCTCTTCGTCATAAGTGTGACGCGCTTCACACCCATGAAAAAGTCTCTACTTAACGCGGCTTTCAGCCACCCTAGGACATTTCAAACCTATGGCTATGATACCATGTTTGTCATGACCCAAACGGAGGCCCGGGTCACAACACGAGACAAGGAACCCTGACAGACCCCAAGTTGACCCATGACATAAGCATATATCTAACTCAATTAGTGAAACTAAGTAATAAACACTATAATCATAGCGGAAGTCTAAACTTAAACATAACATCAAAATTCACAATCTAGAGCTGATTACATACATATGTCTGAAAAGCCTCTAAACATGATGAGTTGTTAGGACAAGACCTCCAACTAACTCAATAAGCTGAAACTGAAAATACATAAGAAAATCTGAGTAGTCCAGTCCTTAGAAGATGAGGACTCGCCAACACGAAGATTCTATCTCTAGAGTCGATCTATGAGCGGGCTGAACCTGAGAACCGGGTACTGTATCATGAAATGATACAACATAGAGTATGTCGTCATTACGTGGAATGTACCGAGTATGCAAGGTAAGTAAAATTTCTTAAGTAATTAAAATCATTTAATGACAATGCATACTGTAAAGCATAAACATTAAGAATTTGAGAGTAGGGGTGACATGCATTCTTTCTGAAATCATGATCTCATCATAACATAACATATCATCATGAAATATTATTACATAATCGATTGACTCAAAGCATAAATATGATATTTATAAGAAAAGCTTAACATTGAGTCAAACCTTTTTTAGAACTTGCTTGCATATGTAAATCTGATGAGTAATGGACATGCATAACTGAAATTATGAGGAAAAATGGGAGGCTCATCTTTTAATCAACATGCCACGATAGAGCTTACGTGGTCCCAACTATCGCACTCAAGTGGATAGAGTCTTCCAAAGCCTTCTCAGGGCTAGGGACGATCCCATGATATAAATATCAACCTAAAGGCCCATTTTGGCAAGGGAAACTCTCAAAGGATGTCCAAAAGACATAATGTATAAACCTAGGTTGGCGCGTAGTTTTGAGACATAGGGTGATCAACCCTCAGCCTGCTCGATGCTAGACACTACTTTCAAAAACATGCATATGCTCTATATTGTTATTCAACGAAGCTCAACATCGTCTATTGACGAAGCTCATAAATCAAATACATCTCAAAGCATAAATCATGCATAAGAGAAGCATTAACTCAAACCATATGACAAGCTGAAAGATAATTAGGAGTCTTCGCTCCAAAACCATGTGGTAAGCTATTCATATGAGAAACTCTTACTCAAACATATGACGAGATGAAAATATAAGTGGGAGCCTTCGCTCTAAAATCATGTGGTAAGCTTAATTAGGAAAATCATCAATCATACATTGAACATGTGGGAATTGCACAAATTCTGTCATTCTTGAAAATACTCAATTCTTATTGAAAACATGATTTTTAACATGGGTATCTTGAAAACATACTTTTCATCATAATATCTCATCATCATAATATATTCATCACAAATCTCATCTTTCATGAACTTCTCATTAGTGGGCTGTTTCATTCATACAGCTAGAAACATGATTTTTAATTGAAAACATTATAAGCTCGGTCATGCTTCATAATTTAATAGTAGAAATTTATTTAAATCATACCTATGTAAAGAATTAGGAAATTCATCCATTGGGTTAAAACCTATAGATTAGTTATAAATCATTCATGATTTAGAGAGGAATTGGGCATGGGTGTGAAAGGAATCACCAATTCATAACCCTATATACTTGTTGGTAGCTGATTCATGCACTTCTTTAGATGCCCAATATGAAATTGAAAAGAAATTGATGAATGCTAGACTTGATCACCCTCTCTAGTCTTCTACCTTGCATGCACGAATGAATAAGGCCTAAAATTAACTTAACCACCCTCTCTAGTCTTTTCCTTGCATGCACGAATTAATAAGGCCTAAAATTAACTTAACCCCTTTAAAAGTCACTATTCATAACCCAAAATGACGTATTTTAGGACTTAGGAATTATGGAAAAGCCCTTAATAAACTCGCAGAAAATAACTGTTAGGTGGTTCCAACAAGGGACCTAACGATTCGTTACCCTAGACCACTACTCATTTAGTATTCCGTGAAGTACACTACTTAACAGGTCCCCTGGGCTTATAACGGAAGACATCACGACTCGTTTCCTGGTGACCACAACTCGTGGTCACCATCTGTGAAGTGCACTGCCTTAACTTCAACAAACACAATCCCTGTTTGGCCACAACCCTCCCCACGAATCGTGGGGATTGACCCCTACTCGTGGGATCCTTTCATCGAATACAGTGCACTTCTTCGTTATTTTTTTTCTTCTTACCCACCCCACAACCGACCTAACGAATCGTGTGGCCTGACCACGAGTCGTAGTCTTGCCTGTGGGGTCTCATTTTCTCACGTTTCACATTAACTCGCTAGGCCTCCTAACGAGTCTCCTCACAACTCGTTCTAGTTTAATGTTAGATTTCAACTTTTTATATGTTTCAACTCCCGAGTCTGATCTTTGGGCTTTTGGGAAATAATAGGTGCATGCTTGACTTATTAATGCCAAAAGGTCAAAAGAGGTGCTCACCAACATACGCTAAATGAACTGTATTGTAGGAACCATGTTGTGGCAACAACTACATATGTTTGGGACTAATTGTAATACCCCAAAATTTCCTAGGACTAGACTCATAATTTGAAATGAAAAGTAGCAGGAAAACTAAAAATTGTACTCAGAATGACACATTTTATGGGTCAGTGGTGGGACCATTGGAAGTGGCCATGGTGAGAACCTGCAGGGGTAGGCTGGGAAATAACGGGTCTCAGGACGACCCATTGGTTGAAGCAACAGATGGGAGGAGCCGTTGGGAGGATTTTCTTAGGTAATAAAGGCTGGCATGAGTCATGGGACGACTCGTTATTGAGCAACGAGTCATTGTAAGTGTCTGTTGGGACGAATCCCAGGTTAGGGGTAGTGGTGACGACGACTGGCAGCGACGAGTCGTTGAAGCTTGTAATGACTCGTCCTGTCCAATCATGGTAGGAGGCTTGAGGCCAGAATCAGGGATGAGACAACGAGAGGAACGACAACTCGTAGGAGCTTTTAACGGTCCGTTGGATCAGTCGTGGTCACTGGTAGTGCAGATTTTCTAGGTTTTTCATTAAGGGTACTTTCGTCATTCCTAAGCCATAGGGTGCTAAACTACATTGTTTTAAGCTCAGTTAGTAGGGTTTTAAGGGGGATAAACCTATTCAATGTATCCCCACTCCATGCATGCAACCTAGATTCTTCTTGAAGATTATGTTTGAGGAATTTCATCAAAATTCTCTCCAATTCCCTTTGGGTTTTCAAGTAGGAGTGTGAATTCAATTTACCCAGGTATGTGAGGCTTTAAATGGGAGTTCCTTCCATTCCCATGTCCTATTTTCTTAGAAAATTTGATGGATTTCAATTCTAAATTCAAGTTTCATGATCAATGGGGTTTATCCCAATTCTTGTGAATTTCTCTGAGTCAATTCCCTTCATGTATCAAATAATATTTTATGATTTATGGGCAAATTTTATAACAATTTCAATTATAAATTTATAGATTTGACTTTCCATTTAATTATGCCCAATTATGTATATTTCATGAAAATTCAAGTTATGATTTTATTATGATCTTGATTTTCTTTAGCCCATTACAATTTATGATTTATGATATGAATTCTCTCAAATGCTCATCATGAATTTATGAATAGCAAGTATATCATTGTTTTACAAGTATGCATGGATTTCATGATTTATGGATTTATGACTCTTGGCCAATCATGTATTTCAAGTATGATCAAGTATGTTATGTTATAATTGGCCATGTACTTTATCAATGATTTATGATTATGATATGAGTCACTTGCATGTTTTGGAAGCAGTGTAGACCACCGAGTAGTACGGAGTTCAAAGGACTACACTGGAGTTATTGGATCCCCTCTTCTTGATATCACAACTGCACGTTCCTTGCCTGGAAAGCCTGGGACGGCTCTGCCCACTTGAGAGAGATAGTTGGGGCGTCATGTAAGCTCTATCATGATGGTGTCGGTTCTGACGAGTCCTCTCATTGTTCCTCGTGATTTATGCATGGTTATGTTTTCGTTACTTTTGCTCAAGTCAAGTTGAATGAAGCTTTTATCCTATGATTATGATTATGACTGATTTATGAATATTTTGAAAACCTTCATCCATTAAGTTTACACTATGATATTTATGTTATGATCATGTTGTCCTACTCTTATGAACTCTTATGTATTTTAATTTTTCATTTTTACATACCTTGCATACTTAGTACATTCCAAGTACTGACCGCATACCCTATGCTTTATCATTTCATGATATAGATCCAAGGGATCAGTTTCAACTGCATCATTAGTGCCTATTTCCCTCTCTGACTTGTCCAGCTGGTGTTGGTGAGTCGTCATCCTTCAAGGACGTTCAGTCATTATAGTTTATTATGTTGTTTTGAGTTTCAGACTTTGTCAAGCTAATTGGGGGTGTTGTCCCATTAGCTCATCAGTTATGTTAGAGGCTTTACAGACATTATGTAGAAATCATCTTTTCATTATTGCTTCAGTTTTAGCTTGATACTTATGTATGTAGACTTTCGCTATGTTGATTATGTTGATCTTCCATTTTATGATGTTGAGTTTATATGTTATGTTCATGTCATGGGTCGTGTTGGAGCCTCTCGGGGTTTTTTGTCCCGTGTCTCGATTTGTGTCTACGTTTGGGTTGTGACAAGAACAGTGTCCCAAATGGAACATAAATTTGGCATAAAAATTTACACCAAAATATGGAAAAAAATGAATACAAGGGCAGCCACAATTTTTAACCTAATTATGGGCCAAAAATAGAGTCAAAATATAGCCACCAAATCAACTAATAGGAGGCCCAACGGAGGTGTAATTTTTCCCAAATCCCATAAACAATAGTAGCCCAGCTTAAGGTCCAAAAATGGGTCCAAGAGGTCGGTTATAAGAGTCGCTTATAATTCCCAAAAGAATGAACAATTTAAGCATTCACACTTAGCCAAAAATCTGGAAAATTCTCTAAGTTCTCTCCCTTTCTTCCTTCTCCAAGAATTGATGTCTTATTGCTCTTAAGGTAAGTAAAACTCTTATGATTTTGGTGTTAGTCCTTTTCACATATCTAGAAAATCATGTGGTAAAAATTTGGTAAAGTAGGGAAGCCCCTTTCCCCAAATCAAACATCCAAAGTTATGAAAACTTTTAAGAAGATTTCGATTTTATTTTGGTGTACATGTGATGGAATTGTTAGACTCTTCAAGACAACAAGATAAAGAGGATAAGAACCCCTCTTCAAGTGTGGTAAGTATGGTAACTATTCTTCCCAAGTTCATATTTTGGTAAGGGATTTTGGATGGAGAAATATCATTGTAATGTTGTTAAGAGCTCATGGGATAGTGACCGGAAGCCATGAGTTTAATATATTATAGTGGTGTTTCAGGTATAATGCTTTGTGTAAGGGCTATTTTATGTGTTTTTTATGGTTGGAGGAAGAATGTTGGTGAAAGGATATGTGGTGTTTAAATGGAAAAGGAAAGTGTGATGATACACCATCAATGTTACTCCAAGACATAAAATCTGTTCGAAAAATGTTTATTTGTTATTTTGGTGAATTTGATTTATGTTCAAGGGCTAATATTATCTACATTATGTACCAATATTATATATTAGAATGATAAGGAAATATCCAAGTCGTGCTAGGCGTAATCTTTTAAAGAAACAAGGTGTGTTATGGTTTCTCATATCTTTGTTGGCATGAATCTAGAAGTGGAAGTTCTCTTTGTCGAGTTTCTGTTTTCATCGTGATTCCTAATCAAGCTTTAGAAAGTCTAAAAAAAGTTTATCAAGTCAAGTCCTTATTTATATCCAATGATTATGTTGAGTTCCAAAAAGTACCTTTTCAATTTAAGTCCAATGAAGTTAGCCACAAAGAGTCTTAATAACTAACAGGAAGTGATTCAACAATCAATCTCCTTATTAATACTTTTCATGCGTGTTTTAGTATGCACCAAGATGTTACTGACATATTGAGGCACTATATATGCATGAGTTGCATTTGTTAGTGTGCACCAAGTCTCTACTATCATATTGAGGCTAATATATATATATGCCGAGAGCACCAAGTTGCAAAAGAGTACTGAGCGGGTTTATAGTGTTAGTTGAGGCATAAGTTGCAATTATTCTTTAACTAGTAAAGGAGATAAAAGCTTATGAGCCTCAGATGTTTCAGTTTCAGGTTTCATATTATATCTTGCTCTCAGTTACTATTCACAATTACTCAAATAACATTTTTGCCTTATATACGAATACATTCTTTTGTAATGGCATCCCCATTTCTTGAGGGACACTGCCTTTTCTTGCAAGCCTAGATCGTGATCCAGATAGACCTCTCTAGTAGGAGATGTAGAGTTCAACGATCTTGTTGAGATCCAATTCTTCCTGGAGCTAAAGAGTTACAGGTCCAGCTTTAATTTTTAGGCGTATGTTTCATTTATTCTTTAAATAGTAAAGGAGATAAAATCTTAAGAGCCTCACATATTTCAGTTCTAGGTTTCATATAATATCTTATTCTAAGTTTCTATTTGCCGCTTACTCGTATAATATTTCTTCCTTACATGCTAGTTCATTCTATTGTATTGACATCCACATTACATGGGGGCGCTGACTTTTCTTGTAGGACCAGATCGAGGTCCAGATAGACCTCTCCAGTAGAAGCTGTAGAATTCAGTGATTTCGGTAAGCTCCAATTCTTGTTAGAGCTAAAGAGTTCAGCAATTTTGGTAAGCTCCAATTCTCCCTATCTTGACATATATCAGTCATTTTACTCATATAGGCTTGTAGACATTGGTGAGGGTTTTTTAGTGTGTCGTGTATGGCCTTGTCGGCCTTTTATTTAGTTTTTGTATAGTTGATAACCTTTTTCAGCTTATTGTTCAGTCCCTGAGGTACTTGCAGTTTGTTATTCTTATATATGCATGTTCTAAGGTTATTAGTTTATTCAAACTTAAAATGTAGTCATGTTATCATGGAGACCTTGTCATTGCTGTTATTATTTCAGTTGTAAAAGATTCAGTGACTAGCTCGGTCAAGTGAGGCATCGGGTTCTAGTCATGCTTCCCCAAGTTTAGGGCGTGATAGACTAGAAACTCAAGAAAGTGAAAATGATAGTCAATTTCAATTGAAGCATTTTCAATAGTAATGGGACCTGATCATCCAAGTCGATTAAGATTGTATGGATATATAGTTACTAAGACTCTCTTGAAATAGAAAGTGGGATATTCTGGACTCTCTTCATGTTACTGATGAAATGATGCAGAAAAAAATAGAAGAAATGAAAGAGAGGATGTAATAAAAAATGCATGAAAAATTTAATGTGCAAATGGATGCCATGGAACAAGATATTACAATGAACATCATTTCACAACTTCAACATCTAAATCCATGATTAACAATTGGTCCTAACATGATTTGATTCAATATTCATTTGGTGGGAGAAGAGGATTCTATTCACCTAATCAATCCCACATCTACTGGTTATTACAATCAAGGTTAGTACTTCTTCTCCTTCTTCTTCCTCCTTCCACTACTTTTCATCCTTCTTCCTTCTACTTCTTCTTCTAAGACTATTATGTTTTCTCATCACCCGCAAACTAGGGTGTTGGGGCCAGCAATAACTAATACTGCTTCTCATTGTTTTTCTTTCATACTATTAAAGTAAATATATAGAATAAATTTTGATTCTATTTCGACTGAGTTAGCCATTAGAATATGATTAATAAAAGAAGCAGAAATGTATTAATTTACAAAAATATTCTTGTACATTATTGCACAAACCTCTTTTAAAGTCATCCTTGGAGGACTTATCTTAAAGTAAACACAACATTACATCCTTTGTGGTAAAAATTAGTGTTAAAATAAGAACAATATCTATCATGTAAAGCTGGGATTAACTACATATTTTATATAACTTATCAGTTAAATACGTTTATGTCAAGATTAATAAGGACAAAAAGAGAATTTATTGACGTAGCTGATACACTTCACTATATTCTTCAAGGCATATCATGAACTGTTTTTGTTCGTGAAAAATTACACACATGCTCTAAGTGGTAGAGCCATCTTTCTACAAGGGAAGCCATTTAACATTACAAATCCTGAATCTTTGTAATACCGCAAAATCCCCTAAGATTAGACCCAAGGGTTCAAACAGAGAAAATAGAAAATTCTACACCAGATCATAGGATGAGTTGTCAAGTGATCTGTGGAGTACCCTACAAGTCTGTAAAACCCCAAAAGTTTCTCAGATCAGAACCTAAAGTTAGATGCAGTTCGGCCAGAAAACCAGCAAAATTTATCTTAGAAGGACTCATCCAACGGGTCGTTGGTTTCCCTAACAACCCCTTAGATGTAGTCATTGGAAGGGTTTTAAGAAAAGGTGAAAAAGATTTATATACCACGAGAGGAAATGAGTCGTTGTGAGGGACAACGACCCGTTAGTTGCAATCATGGTAAGTTAGCAGTCTGGACCTTCCAGGAATAATGAGCCCAGTGATGACATATTGGTTGCTGTGATGGGTCGTCCTAAGGGGTCGTTAGTTGGAGCTCAAAAAGGGGTTTGGTTTCTGGTTCAGTTGACAACGGACGGTTACCACAAAATGTTAAGTGAAGTAACGACCCATCATGACGGTCGTTGGAGGGATCTCAGGATGAGGAAGCAGTGGTGACGATGGGAAGTACCAACGAGTCATTGGATCAAGTAATGACTCGCTTTGTCGGTCGTTGGTTGAAGAAGTAGAATCTGGAGAAGGGGCCTCAAAAGCGATGGACGGTCACCATGAGCCGTGGTGAGGACCAAAGACTCGTGGTGAGGGTCGTGGTCACTGATTGGGTAGGTTTTTAATCTTAAGCCTAGGGGGATTTCGGCAAAGTCCTATGTTCCGAGTTTTTAAATGGCGTCATTTTGGGTATTGTAAGGGTTGAATTAAAGGGGTTTTCACTAGCCTAAGCCCCTCATTATCAAAAAATCATCGATAGAGTTTTCTTCTTATTCTTCTTCTCTCAATCTCAAGAGCATCTAGGGTTTCTCATCAAGGGATTCAAGCTTCAAGATTAGTAAGGGAGCTTTTTAATTAGGTATGTGCTACTTCAACAAGGATCTCCTTTTATCCTTGTGTCCCTATTTTCATACTAAGGCCCTAAACCCTTGATTTCTAGAAAAGCATGTTCTAAGATTTCAATTTATGCATAAATCCTCATATATCTTCTATTGATTTTAAAACCTATAATGATTAATAGGTTTGTATGCTTACAAAATTTCTTTCAAGTTCTTGAATTATGTACATGATATGTGAATAGAATGATTAGAGTATTTTAACCATGATTTAGCTTAAATTTCAAATTGGATTTTAGTAAATGTTCTCATGCTCTTACCATGAACCCGATATATATGTTTAAAGCATGAGTCGACCATATGGGTTTTTCGTAAATCTAGAATATATGATTAAGTATATCTGTTGAGGTATGATTAGAACTTATAGGCTTTGTGGATATGAAATATGTATATTCCTTCACTGTGATCTTATATGAATCTAGTATATATGACTTTTACGACGAATTCGATATTGAAATATTATGAACTTCAAGGACAAAGAATGATAATTATCTTTCAGACTTTTGGGTTTGTTGATAGTAGAAAGTACCCTTGATGACACTTTAAATGAATTTTGTATGATGTTATTAGTGGAACACGCAGGTATCTGATAAGCTGAAGTAGCTTAGACTATATGAATGATTGTGAGATTAGTAGCTTCATGTAAAAGTTTTATCAGGACTCTCAATAGCCGAGAATGTTTCCCCCAGTTTAGTCAGGGATTCTCAAGCAGAGAATATCTCCCTTAGCCAGCCAGGGACTCTTAATAGCAGAGAATGTCTACCTTAGCTTAGTTCGGGATTCTCATTAGCAGAAAATGTTTAGTTCAGTTAGAAATTCTCAATAGCAGAGAATGTCTCCCTCAGCCAGTCAGGGACTCTCAATAGCAGACAATATCTCCCTTAGCAAGTCAGGGACTCTCAAATAGCAGAGAATGTGTTCCTTAGTCTACGATATCAGTTCAGCTCAGCTCCATATAGTTTCGGACTTCAGTTTAAATTATTCTTAGCAGAATTCAGTCTCAGTTATCAATAAATATTCAATAAAGTGTATGATATCAGTTACAACTTCAGTTCTCAGTATATGTATAGTACATGACCCTTATGCATCAGTTTGATTATACCTCAGTAAATGTTTTAAAATAAAACCTACATGTCAATATATGTATATTTTAGATAGGGTTATTGTATTTCAGTTAAGCTATATGATTATTGAAGTACTCTATTTATTTCTTCCCAGTATACTTTCTTGTTTTAGTTTCTTTACACTTCTCGCATACTTAGTAGATTCCAAGTACTGATCGCATACGTTATGTGTTATATCGTTTCTGTCACGACCTAAGTTCACACCCTAACTATAACAAGGGAAAAGGAACCCCTAGAGGATCCAAGTCAACCCATGGCATAATCATCACATACACTTAACACCAGAAACGACTAACATCATAAATAAGTGGAAGATAATAACAAGAATCTAATATAAACCATATAGAAATGTTCACGACACTTAAATACAATGCTAAATCTATCTAAACAAGTACGAACGCCTTATACTAACTATTGAGTTGCTGGGACAAGCCTCCAGCTAACTCCCAAATTTTGAAAACTGAAACATAATAAAAATAAGAACATAAACCATATCCTTGGAGGATGAGGACTCACCACTAGTAATTGGGAGAAGGAGAAGCGTATCTAACCACGCGGCTAAACCTGGAGACCTGAATCTATATCATGAAACGATATAGCACAACAGGTGTGCGGTAGGTACTTGGAATGCACTGAGTATGCATGAAGCATAAATAAACTAACTCATAATATACACAAGAGGGAAGTAATGTAAAAATGCATTAATAGTAATGTAACTTAAATGAGATACAACAATCTTGTATGAGATTCACATATTCATATCAATATAACCACAATACAAAGATGTACAATATTATAATAACAGATGATGTGCAAAAGTAATGATCGGGAATAATACAAAGGTACGATGCCATGACTGATATCAAGAGGGTCCTTGACTGTCCAAGGAGGAGTCCATGGCTGTCGAAGGGAGCATCCCTGACTACCAAAGGGAAACATTCTCAGCTAAAGAGATACTCAACTGACTAGGGATGTGAGTCCCGACCAACTAAGAGACGACATACTCCACTAACGACTAGGGATGTGAATCCCGACTGACTAAGAGAAGACATACTCAACTAACGACTAGGGATGTGTGTCCCGACTGACTAAGACTATGCTAAGTTGCTACATCTAATCGGAGACAAGAACATTTACTAATTTCCACCAGATAACATTCTTTTCGACAAGATAGGGATACTTTCTAACAGCAATAAGCCCAATAGTTGCAATATCATTCACATCATCATGTAGCATGAGTTCATGCATGATTAATAGCTTCCACTCATACTTTATCAAAGAAACATGGCTTTATTTATTTCAAAATATACCACTGACTAACATTTATTAAATTGGGAGACTTTGCTCCAAACAATGTGGTAAGCTCATTTCGAGAAATATCGTCGTTTTAAATCAACATGGGGCCTTGCCCAAAAATTTATCATATTTGGATCTACTCAATTCATTTTGAAAACACTACATAATCTTGGGTAGTTTTAGAAACATGCTTTTCATCATCAATCTCCTCATCATCTCACATTTATCATAAATCACATATTTTATGAACTTTTCATCCACGGGCATTTTAGATTCAAGATTTAAGAAAAACAATTTTAGTAAGGAAAAAAATTTAGAATCTGCCCAATCTTTATAATTCAACAACATAAAGGCAATCTAGTCATACCCAACCAATTAAATCAAAAACATGGTGATGATACATAATTTACCTTCAATGACGCAAACAACAAACTCCAATTCATCCCAACATAGATATTAATGACATCATCTGGTCATGAGGTTAATCATATAATATTTTCACAATTTAATCATATTCATGCATGACTACGATAATCAAGTGAACAATAAACAAATATCATTCAATACTCAAGCCAATTTGTGAAGAACATGCTATACTCATGCATTCCCAACATATGATCCATATTCCAAAAAAACCCATTAATTAATATACCAATTAAGTTCATAATCGCGGTAGCTATTAGCATTTAAGCATAATACAGAGAGAATTTACCCATTACATAACCCTAGATCATGCTTTTCTAGATAAATTTAAAATCAGATTTTTATCAAAAATATTTTGGGGCAAAAGGATGGAAGAATATCCTTGTTGAAGTCCACATGCCTGGTAGATGAAAATCCACTCAAAATTGCACCTTGAAACTCTGATGAAAATCCTTGAACGTGAAGAGGGGAGGAAGAAGGGTTTGGGAGAGGATTTTTGAGCGAATGAGAGATTAGGCTTAGGAAAACCCTGAAAAACGTCCCAAATAATACCCAAAATGATGTCACTTTGAAGCTTGATGCATGGGATTTCACCAAACTTCCCCTGAGAAAAATCTGAAAACTTGCCCGAACTGGAACCAACGACCTTCAGGACGGGTCGTCTCATACAATGACCCGTCTTTACCAACCGTTGAATGCAATGGACCTCTTCAAATTTTAGCTTCTCAACCAACGACCGACAGGATGGGTCGTTGTCACCTACAACGACCCGTTGTATCCTCCCGTTGGTTGCACTGCTCCCTTGACTGATGACCCAACCACGACTGACAGGACGGGTCGTTGTCACCTACATAGACTAGTTGTAACCTCCCGTTGTCACCACTGGTCCTTGCTTCACCTTCCTACCGACGACCAATACAACAGACAATTACAAAGTTCAAACGGCCCGTTGTTTCCATTTGTTGCTACCCCCAGGGAAACCTGAGATCAAACCCACAACCACCTATGACGACTAGTTGTTTTCCACAATGAGTCGTTAGATCAGTCATGGTTTACACTGCCACCTGGGCTCCTGAATCCATGACTCATAACAACGGCTCTTGGTTTCCAACCACGATTCGTTAGAACCTCCCATCGTGCAACTTTTTTCCCCATTTTCTGTAGATTCAATTTCTTAACCCCCGGGTCTACTCTTAGGCACTTCCGGGGTATTACAATATCACCCCCTTGGGAACATTCGTCCTCGAATGTTGTCTTACCATGCTTAAAAGATAGGGACGGAACTGATAGCCAAATATCAATCACTCACAGCTAAACACCAACGAGTATCTGTCTCTGGACAAACCTTGTACATGAAATCTGTTTATCCACCTCCTACATGAATACCATGGCTCAAGGGAAATCGAAGAACATGGAACCAACATAAAACTAGACAAAACACCGAAATAAAATTGTTTCCCCTTTTTATCTAGCACCGAACTGATACGGACTAAACTTTCATTCTAAAATCGCTTCTCGATACTAAGCTAGATTTCTCAATATTTAATCTAATTGGGAGTAAGGAATTTCATGAATGAATCATTCCCGACATTTAAAATTGAGCACATACATGAGATAGCCTAGTTCTACTAAATTTACTAAGCAACTTTTATTGACTAAGTTTGAGCTGACTACACCGGAAAACATGAATTAACACACCTAAATGATTCAGAACACAAAAATAAGCAATAGGGACTCATAAGGCCAGACTGACATCACTGACTGTAACGGTTACTTCTAAACCTCGAGGATCTCCACATAGGAATGGACAAACCTTAACACTGACTGAATTTATAAGGGAAAATTATCTGAACCTCAAAGAGATCGACATACTGCAACTGCTAGAGCTGGAACTTCTTATGAGCATTCTCAAGATCCAACTTATTTCACATATTCACTATCTCCCCCCTAGCTTAAAGTCATCGTCTTAAGACTCCCGAATATTTCTCAAGTCAGGCTAAGCTACGAATTCTTAACTCCTCTTTCACTTCTAACCTTCACCACGAGCCTTACACTAACAACTATTCACATAACACACTAACAATCTTTTCCCACAATCACAACTGAGCTTCTTATTCAACGTAGAGATTGGCATCACATAAGAAATAACACAAGATTCATAACATACCTGTGGCCACTACTAGCGCTTTTCCCTTATCCTGATGGGCTGCTATGGCATAGGAGCATTTTTTAGGATGTCCGCCACCCAGATTAGAGGATGCACCCAACTAAAAAGGGTGGGCTACCGAAGCTGCTGATAGCCCGATACTAGTCACAGGATTTATCATCATGATTCACATCATCACAAAACGAATTCATCATTAGCTTTAACATCTCACCCCAGACGAGTATGCTATAGATTTGTATTAGCACTATTCTATCATGGATTTTCGATTCCGAACTCACCTCATTCAATAGGTAACATAAGATCGTACATGATTTATAGATTCAACTCATACACTATCAATGATTCATGACTTTGTTTATTTAGGTTTACAAACATTTCAAACACTTCTCATAATCACTTTGTTTATGAACTCTTTATTCACGGGCATTTTAGATTCAAAGATTTTATAAAAAAATTTGTAAGGAAAACAGTATAGAATCCTCCCAAGCTTCAAATTTAAACAATATAAAGGAAATCTAGTCATACCCAACCAATCAAATCAAAAACATGGTGATGACACATAATTTACCTTCAATTACGCAAACTACAAACTCCAATTGGTCCCAACATAGTTTTTAATTACATCATCTGGTCATTAGGATTAATCATACAATATTTTCACGATTTCATCAAATTCATGCATAACTACGATAATCAAGTGAACAATAAACAAATCCCATTCAATACTCAAGCCAATTTATGAAGAACATGCTATACTCATGCATTCCCAACATATGATCCATA
>JACEIK010002874.1:103417-121877 GCA_018107945.1 Datura stramonium
GTCCTAACAGACGACCTCCCATTGTTCTTCATGATTTTCAGTTATGCATGATCACCAGTTATGATAATATTTTTTTAGCTAGTTTGAACCAATGTTCAGTTTTGCTTATGATTATCATTTTCAACTTTGGGTAATTCGAATAAGTTATGATATCCAATTTCATGTTTAAATTATGTCTTCAGATAATAGCGTGCAAACATTACTCTCAAAATCATATCTTGATTGTGTTTTATGATATGCCTAATTTTAGTTTTTCTTACTTAGCAGTTTTACTTACCTTGTATCTCAGTACATTTCATGTACTAACCGCATACTCTATGCTGTAGCATTTCATGATACAAACTCATACATTCAGGTTGAGTTCTGCCGCTAGGTAGATTGTCAGAGTTAGCATTTCTCAGCTATTGGAAAGTCCTCATCCTTTAAGGAGTTTCTTATAAACCTATTTTAAGTATTTCAGTTTCAAGTTTATAGTGAGTTAGTTGGGGTCTTGTCCCATCAACTCATAAGGTTATAGAGGCTTATCATACATAGCATGTATTCAGCTTCGGATCAGTATTATGTTATCCTTTGTTCAGATGTTATCAGATTTGAAGACTTCCACTATTTTAAACTTTTAGATGTCCAGAGTTCTTATCTTGAGCTTTAGTTGTTATGCTCATGCCATGAATCGACTTGGAGCCTCTCGGGGTTCTTTGTCCCGTGTCTCGATCCAGGCCTATGTTTGGGTCATGAAAAACTTTGTATTATAGAGTTAGGTTTTGAAGTGTCCTAGGGTGTCTTAAAGCTGCGTTAAGTAGTCTCTTTTTTTATGGGTGGGAAGCGCCACACTTATTATGAAGAGGCTACGAAACATTTTAGGAAACTTCCCCTCTTTCATGATCTATATTGTGTGATGAAATGTCTCTCTATCCTTCTGACTCATGCTACATGCATTTGTAGAATCATGCCTAGTCACCGAGTTAACGAAGAAGAAACAAAAACAAAAATGGCCATGAGAATGAAAACGGAGACAAGCCCCGGCAAGCCCTACCATCCCCCGAGGATCATGTGCCCAAGCAGGTTGCCCATGCAGAGTTTAGGGTAGTAATCTAGATGTTAGAATAGGCATTGACCACCCAGGTCAACCAGAAAGTGGTAGTGCATGTTGCCTAGAATGGGAATGTGGCAGCGGCAAGAGTCAGGGAATTTCTGAGGATGAACCCTCCAGAGTTTCTTGGATCGGAGGTATATGAGGATCCACACGAGTTTATCAATTAGAGTCAGAAGATCACCTAGATCATGGGGATGACGAGGGAGGAGTGCGCAAACCTAGCCTCTTATCAGTTGAAAGGGGTTGCCCATTTTTGGCACATGCAGTGGAAGGATGGTAGGGCAGTCGGATTGGGTCCTATTGGTTGGGTTGAGTTTCACACTGTATTCTCGAATCGGTTCTTTCCCCGAGAGATGAGGGAGATCAAACCAGTTGAATTTGTGAACCTGAGGTAGAAAAAAATGACTATCCAGGAGTATGCTTTAGAGTTCACCCGCCTATCCAAATATGCACCTGAGATGGTGGCAAATAAGAGGGCTCGAGTGAGTCGGTTCGTGCATGGGATAGAAGACTATTTGGTCAAGGATTTCCAGACCGTGATGCTTTAATAGGATATCAATTTCTCACGAATAGGTCTATACGTGCAGTAGATAGAGGAGGTACAAAAGAGGGATCATGAGAAAGAGGATAAGAGGGCTAGGATCGATAGTTTTGGGTTCTCCCAGTGGAGGCCTGGTGGTGGGAATCATCAATAGTCCCACCAGAGATAATCAGCCCAGTGCCTTCAACAGCAAGAGTGCCATCTAGATCTAGGCGCGACCAAAGGGGTTGAGTGATAGGCTTTCGAGGTCAGGGGAGTAGATCCGTAAAGCCTAGTATTCAAGCTTGTTACAGGTGTGGCGGGAGGCACACTAGTCAGTCCTTAGAAGGTGATGGTTCTTGTTTCGGGTGTGGGAAGCCCAGATATATTCTTAGAGATTTTCCAGCAGCTAGACAATGCCATGGTAGGGGCCGAGACCTAGCTACTATTTCAGCATCCCCACCAACACGCTCGGCTCAGCAGGGTGCCTTCACTAGTGCAAGTGGTGGTCAGCGTCAGAACAGATTTTATGCCCCCGCATCTTGTCAGGAGCAGGAGGCCTCTCCATATGTAGTCACTGGCATGTTACGAGTATTCCACCTTGATGTATATGCTCTGCTAGATATAGGGGATATTTTATCTTTTGTGATGCCCTATGTTGCTAGTGGTTTCGGAGTCAGTCCGAAATCCTATCAGAACCCTTCTATGTATCTACTCCATTTAGTGATTCAGTTATAGCTTGATGTTATATAGAAATTTCCTTGTCATAGTCCTTCAGAAATTCGCCTCAGTAGATTAGCTGAGCTAGCCATAACAAATTTTGATGTTATCTTTGGCATGGATTAGCTACATGCATGTCATGCCTCAGTGAATTGTAGACTGTGCGGTGGAGTTCCGGTTCCAAGTAAGCTAGTCCTAGAATGGAAGGGTAGTTAAGTTGTGCCTATAGGTCACTTCACTTCCTACCTTAAGGAAAGAAAGATGATCTCTAAAGGTTGTGTGTACCATCTAGTTAGGGTTAAGGATGCTATATTTGAAACCCTGACTATCCAGTCAGTTCCTGTAGTGTGTGAATACCCAGAAGTGTTTCCAGATGATTTACCGAAAATTCCTCCCAAGCGGGAGATCGATTTTGGTATTGACCTTCTTCTCAACATGCAACCTATATCTATTTCCGCTTACAGAATGGATCAAACTGAGCTAAATGAGTTGAAGAATCTTTTAGAAAAAGGTTTCATCAGGCTAACCAAATCCCCGTGGGGTGCCCCAGTTCTCTTTGTTTGAAAGAAGGATGATTCCCTTCGGATGTCTGTTGATTATCGACAATTGAACAAGGTCACAGTAAAGAATAGGTTTCCTCTCCCCAGAATTTATGACTTGTTTGACCAGCTTTAGGTTGTCAAGTGTTTTTCAAAAAAAGACCTCAGATTCGGATATCATCAACTCAGGGTTAGAGAGAGTGACATCCCGAAGACAGCCTTTAGGATTCGGTATGGTCACTATGAATTTGTAGTTATGCCTTTTGGACTAATGAATGCTCATGTATATTTTATGCATTTCAAGAACAGGGTGTTCAAGTTGTATTTGGATATGTTCTTTATTGTATTTATGGATGACATTCTCATATACTCTCGGAGTGAAGAGGAGCATGTCGCTCATTTGAGGGTGGTGCTGTAGGCTCTTAAGGATCACCACTTGTATGCTCAATTCAGCAAGTGTGAGTTTTGGTTGAACTCGGTAGCATTTTTGGGTCATGTGGTGTCAAGAGAGGGTGTACAGGTGAACTCTCAAAATATAGAAGCGGTGAAGAATTGTCCTAGACCAGTTAGTCCTTCAGATATCAGGAGTCTCTTGGGCTTAGCTGGTTACTGCAAGAGATTCGTGGAAGGATTTTCATCCATTGCAGCACTGTTGACTAAGTTGACCCAGAAGAAAGTGAAGTTTTAATGGTTGGAGGCCTGTGAGAATAGCATCTAAGAGTTGAAGAATCAACTCACCTCAGCACTAGTGTTGACTCTACCGAGGGTACCAATGGGTTTTTGGTATAGTGTAACGCCTCAAGGATCGACCTCGATTGCATATTAATGTATCACGATAAGGTTATAGACTATGCTTCTAGGTAGCTGAAACTCCATGAGAAGAACTATCTGACTCGTGACCTTGAGTTGGCTGAAGTAGTATTTTGCTTGAAGATTTGGAGACACTATCTGTACGGGGTCCATATGGATGTGTTTACGGATCACAAAATCTTACAATACGTGTTTGTTCAAAAGGATCTAAATCTACGTCAAAGAAGGTGGTTGGAGTTTCTTAAAGATTATGATATGAGTGTCCTTTATCATCCGGGCAAGGCTAATGTGGTGGCAGACGCTCTTAGCAGGATTTCTATGGAGAGCGTGTCCCATGTAGATGATGAGTGGAAAGAGTTAGTGAAGGATGTGCATCGGCTTGCACGACTAGAAGTTCCTCCTGTTGATTTGACGGATGGTGGTGTCATTGTTTAGAATGGATCAGAATCTTCCTCGGTGACTGAATTCAAGGCCAAACAAGATGAGATTCCTATTTTGGAAAAGTTGAAGGAAGTTGTTCAGAATCACAAGTTGGAGGTTTTCTTCTGAGGGGAGATGGTGTACTATGATATCAGTGTCGTTTGTGTGTATCGGGTGTTGATGACTTGAGGGAGGAGATGTTGCATGAGGCTCGTGGTTCTAGATATTCTGCACATCTAGGTGCCACTAATATGTACCGTGACCTATGGGAGGTTTATTGGTGGAATGGCATGAAGAAGGACATAGCAGAGTTTGTGGTTAAGTATCTGAATTGTCAACAGGTGAAAGTTGAGCATCAAAGACCCAAAGGTGTGCTTCAAGGCATTAGTATCCTACTTGGAAGTGGGAGGAAATCAATATGGACTTCATTAAAAGGTTTCGTTGTTCTGGCGAGATCCAAAGAGTAGCCTCGAATGCAGGCCAGAGATCTGACTTAGANCTTCAAGGCATTAGTATCCTACTTGGAAGTGGGAGGAAATCAATATGGACTTCATTAAAAGGTTTCGTTGTTCTCATTGATATTATGACTCTATTTAGGTGGTTATGGACAGGTTGACTAAAGCAGCCCATTTTCTACCAGTCAAAGCTACCGACTCAGCGGAGGATGAGGCTAAGTTGTATATTCGGGAGCTAGTTCGGTTTCATGGAATGCCCTTGTCCATCATATTAGATAGAGGTATTTAGTTTACCTCCTATTTTGGAGATCATTTCAGAAGGGACTTGGTATTCAGGTCAACCTTAGCGCAACTTTTCACCCGCAAATAGACAGTCAGGCTGAATGGACTTTTCAGACCCTTGAGGATATGTTGAGATCCTGTGTGATTGATTTCAAGGGTAGTTGGGATGATCATTTACCTTTCATTGAATTTGAATATAACAACATTTACCACTCCAGCATTCAAATGACTCTGTTTGGGGCCTTTATGGGTGGAGATGTAGATCGCCTATTGGTTTGTTTGAAGTCGGTGAAGCTACGTTAATAGGACCAGATTAAGTTCATGTGGCTATAAAGAAAGTTCAACTTATAAGGGAGAGGTTGAGGACAACTCAGATTCATCAAAAGTCCTATGAGGATGTGAGGAGGAGAGAACTAGAGTTTGAGATTGATGATTGGGTGTTTATGAACGTATCTTCCATGAAGAGAGTAATGAGGTTCGGAAAGAAAGGAAAACTCTATCCACATTATGTTTGCTTGTAAAAGATTGTCAGAAGTGCTGGAAATGTCGCCTATTAGTTAGAGTTGTCCTCAGAATTGGCTTCAATACATCCATTTTTCCATGTGTTGCTTTAAAAAAAATGTATGGGTTATCCAACTTGGGTTGTCTCAGTGGAGAGAGTAGGTATAAAGGATAGCCTTAGCTATGAAGAGGTTCTTGTTGAAATACTTGATCATCAGGTTCAAAATCTAAGAAATAAGGAAGTAGCTTCAGTAAAGGTTTTGTGGAGGAATCAACATGTTGAGGGATCTATATGGGAGGCCGAAGCAGATATGATGGCTAAATACCCACATCTATTCCCCTCCGATTCAGTCTCAACTTGAGGTGTCAGTTTCCTCCTTAGTACCCTATTTCAGTTTCATGTTCAATTCATGTGTCCAAGTTTCTTTCATGTCAATGTATGTATGTGCGATTCATGAATTTAGTTTAGTCATGTATGTCAGATCGAAGTCAGTCATTTAGTTAGATTTCATGTTGAGATGTTCAGTATTTGAGATGTCATTTCTGTTCCCCAACTTTCCAGTATGTTCATTCATATTCGAGGAAAAATGTTTCAAAGGGGGGGGATATATTTTAATACCTCGAAAGCCCCTAAGATCAGACTAGAGGGTTCAAACGATGAACGGAGAAAATTCTGCACCAGGTCATAGGACAAGTGATCCAGTGACCCGTGGAGTACCCCACGAGTCGTAGAGTGACTCATGAAGTGGATGGAAGAGTGTAAGGAACTCGTGCTTCAGGGATGACCACAAGAGAAGCAACTCGTGGTCAGGACAACGAGTCATTAGGTTGGTCGTGGGAAGAGGTTGGCTTGGATGTTGAAATTTTTGGCAGTGTTCCCAATGACTGGGTCACTATGAGTCATTAGGTACACGACGATTCGTGATGTCCTTCGTGGTAACAAGTAAAGTTATGGTTTCTAGTGATGGCAATGGGAGCAGACAATGAGTCGTCTTCATGGGTAACGACTCGTCCAGTCCCTCATTGGGACTGGCAATGTGATTTTCCCTATGAATTTATTAAGGGATTTTCCATAATTTCTATGTTCCTAATACCTAAACTATTCCATTTTAAGCTCAATTAGGATTATTTTATGAGGGTTTAACTCATTCTAAATAAATCCTTCTCCATGCATGCAAGACTAGAATGTTCCTAAGGGTGATCAAGTCTAGAATTCATCAATTCTCCTCTAAATAATTTGGGAATCCAAGAAGCTTGTGAAACAAGAAGTACCGAGGTATGTGGGGTTATGAATGGGAGTATTTCTTCGCTCCCATGCCCAAATCCTCTTCTAATTCATGGAATTCTAAGTTGATGAATATGTGGTGTTTTAACCCAACTTGTGAAATTCTCTAAGCATCTATCATAGGTAAATTCTATGCATGTTCCTATTGTTGAATTAAGATTCATGGGCATATTTTATAATGATTTCAATTACAAATTATGATTATAAAATTTCACAGTTAAAATGCCCAATTATGGAAGTTCATGAAAGGTTGAGATTATGATCGATATTGTCAAGTATAATTGAGATGTATATGATGAAAGTGTGATTTCAAATTATCCATGTTTATATTCATGATTTTGACTATCTCAAAGCATGTATAAGTTTTGAAAATCTATATGATAAAAAAAGTTTCATGATTTACTTCAATTTAATGTTATTAGCCTACAACATGGTTTTGGAGTTTAGACTCCCACTTTTTAGCTTGTGGTATGGTTTGAGCCAAGGCTCCTCATGATATGTTTTCAGATTAGGCATGTATTATTATGATTCATCTTCATCGCAAGATGATGGTTCAGATTCATTGACAAATAATGGAGAGAATATGCATGTTTTTGGGAGTAGTGTCTAGCATTGAGTAGGCTAAGGGTTTAGTCAACACTATGCCTTAGAACTACGTGCCAATATAGGTATGTTTAGATTATTTGGGACCTCCCTTGTGAGCTTTGCTTTCCCTCAAGGGGCCTTCAGCTTGATATCGATATCATGGTAGCGCCCTTAGCCTTGGTAAGGCTTTGGACGGCTCTGCCCACTTAAGTGTAATAGTTAGGACAGCATAAGCTCTGTTGTGGTAATGTCGGCTATATGACGAGTATCCCATTGTTCCTCATGATTTTCAGTTATTCTTCATCATTAGTTATGATAATATGTTTTCAGTAGGTTTGACCCAATATTTTTTTTACTTATGATTATCAGTTTCATCGTTGGGTCATACGAATCAGCTATGATATTAAATTTCATGTTTAAATCATGTTTTCAGATAATAATAAAATGCAAGCATTACCCTCGGAATCATATCTTGATTATGTTTTATGATATGCATGATTTCAAATTCCTAATTTAGCGGTTTTACATACCTTTCATACTCAGTACATTCCAAGTATTGATAGAATACTCTATATTGTATCATTTCATGATACAGGCTCGGACGTTCAGATTTAGTCCCGCCGCTAGACAGATTCTCAAAGTTAGCATTTCTCAGCCTATTGGTGACTCCTCACCCTTTGAGGACCTTCTTATCAGCTTGTTTTCAGTACTGTCAGTTTCTGCTTGATAGTGAGTTAGGTTGGGTCTAGTCCCATCAACTCATCAGGTTATAGAGGCTTATCAGACAAAGCATTTATTCAGCTTCGGATCAGTATTATGTTTTTCATTGTTTAGATGTTATCATATTTTTAGATTTCCGCTATTTCAAATTGTTATACTTCTGTAGTTCTTATGTTGAGCTTTTGTTGTTATGTTCATGCCACAGGTCAACTTGGAGCCTCTCATTATTCTTTATCCCATGTATCGATCCAGGCCTGTGTTTGGGTCATGATAGTCTTCCATTACCTGTCCATAAATCATCAATGAGCTTTTGATTTAAACATGTGGAATTAATGACAAACATATAGGAGTGGATTAAAGTTCACTATTTCTAAATGGATCAACATGGTGTCCAACATCCTGTTTGAGTCGATAAATAGTTAACAGTTGAATGGAATGCATGACTTGTGATAAGACGAGTGAGTTGAATATAGCCCTAGTATATAAATAAAGGAAATAAAGGGTTGATATAATGAGATAAGTAGCAAGTAGTCATTACGAATGTTGGATGAAAAGCACAGGCCTGAATTGAATCTTAGAAAGCAAAGAGGAAAAAGTTTGTGATTTTCATAACTCTCAAATCATACTCTTGTAAAAGTATGATATGGACGTTGTTAATAAAGAACCCAACAAGGCTTGTTGGGTTCGATCCCACAGTGAATATAGCCAAGATATAGAATATGGATGGTATTTAAGCTTTTAAATATATTATTTCCTAAAGGGGTTTTTTTAAGTAATTAAATAGGTAATAGTACTGATAATTATATTGTTATCAAGATGATGCAAATAACTAGGGAAGTGTTCCCTATGGGTTGATAACTACTTATGGTTTTACACTTGTGATCTATCCTAATACTTGACTTGTAGGATTGATAACTTAGGTCTATCCAAAGGACTGGTTCGTCCCTATTGGATGATTATACTCAATTACCTGATTAGGTCTCTCGATTGATATCACTTTAAGTGTTATCAAGTTGTTCAAAATTAACTATCCTGCGACCGCAGCTCAAGTCATACAATGAACCATAAAGTTCAATGCTTTGTTTTTATGTCTTTTCCTAATCTGTACCTATCCAGATTCAAGCAAGTAGGGAATTTGGGCAATTCCTAATGTTGCACTCCGCTAAGAAATGTTTAAGATTGAAGAGAATACAATACAAGCATTAGAATTGGCTTAGAATTACTTTATGATCAGTAATTGAATATGATGATTGCATTTCTCTGATTTTCTGTATGTCTTCCAACATTCAAGGACAAATGTTCTCAATGGGGAGATATTGTAATGCCCTGGAAACACTAAGATCGGATCCGGGAATTGAAACGGAGAAAATAAGATTTTCTGCACGAGGTCACAAAACGAGTCAACCAGTGACCCGTCAAGATGACTAGGGTTCGTTAGAGACTCGTGGTGAGGAGTTTGACTTAAGATGGAAATTTCAAGTTTTGAGTAACCACGGGCATGACCACGAGTTGTGGTCAGCGCTATGACTCATTACGTGTTGATTGAAGGAAGAGGAAAGAGAGGCAGTGTACCTAACAGATTGGTCACAAAAACTCGTTGGGTACACCACGAGTCGTGGTGTCCTCCGTGCTGATGAATATTGAGAATTGTGGCAGTGTTGTTGTCACGCCCCGAGCCTACACCCTGGGCGTAACACGGTAGTTGAAGCTACAAGTGACCCCAAGTCAACCCCTAGTCTATCAGTCACTAGCATTCTGAGTAAACATGAACAGTGGAACTTTAAAATAATATCATAAAACATTTATGAAAGACAAGTCTGAAAACATAAAGGTCAAAACATTTGAATAACACATATAAATTTGAAAACCATGCCTGACTGAAAGCCATCTAACTGAAGAGCTGCTGGGACAAGCCCCCAGCTAACTCTAAGTCTAACTGAAATAATAATTCAACTGAAAGAAAGTAAAACAAGGCCCTCGAATGATGAGGACTCACACTTTGGCTTCAATAGAGAAGTATCTGGATCACAACAGCTAATGATGCTGAGTCTGGGAACTCGCTGCTGTATCATGAAATGATGCATTATAAATGTATGTGTCAGTACTTTGTATTTACTGAATATGCGAGAGAAACTTGAATGACGTGAAAGAACTAGTAACTGAACTGGCATGACATGAAATGACCAACTGAAATGCTGAAAACTAAATAAACTGATATAAAACTAATATGGTAAAAAATGAAGCTCGCTAATGGTCATAAATATGCCCTATGTTTGAAATAATGAGTCTGAGATACTACACTGAACTGATCTGGGCTGAAGAATCTGCGAGTAAACTACACTGACTAGTGGGAGAGGCTATAACCGACATATAACCATGTGAGCTAGACATGGAGTCCGATGTACACACCCCGTCAGTAGGGCCCAATATACCTTTCCAGGGTATAAAGGCATGGACTATGAAAATCACTATAAAAAGGAGGTCGTTAGGACAAGTAAATAAAACCTACGGTGGCAACATAGTTTTGGAACCTGGGTGCACTGGAACCCCGGCCCTTTCAGTGCTAAGTCCTACTTCCACTGGATAATCTTATTACTGCTGCTACTGACAAGCTGATAGCTCGATTCTAGGGTCCAAGACTATACTGACCCAGGGATACTATCCGAGAGTTTCCCTGAGCATCTTATATGACCAAATTTGAAAATTGAGTTCTAAGACTAGTCAGAGTTGCTTATCTGGAAGTGTCGTAACCATCCAGAGAACAAACTAATAACTGAACCGGGGTCCAAGGCTGGTAAGAGTTATAACATGAATTATATGACCGCCTAATGGACCAAATAACTGTAGTCTGAATCTGAGTCTGATAACTGGGAGGCACCACTGACACCTCGAAAAGAAAACTGGAGTCAAATTGATCAACAGATATTTCTGAACAACACTTAGTCTAATAATTTGACTGAGACTGGACATGTAATTATCTGACTAAAATATCCACATACATTGATAATATGGAAATTTCAAATATGTTAGAATCAAGCTATAGGGAAACTAGTCCAACAAGCAAGATCCTAAATTCTACTGAACTGAAAATTAGGTCTAAATTATTCCACAGGATACAATTCTCATAAATGCTTAGAAATAGGGAATAATAAGCTGTAAAAATCATGAGAAATATTCTACTAAAACTTTTAAAGATATAGGTCTCAAAAATATCCTACATCTCGAATCCACAGGGCTAAACTGTTAGAGGAAAAACAACGAAGATTTTAGGGACAAAAGAGAAAAACTATTCTCTTGTTGAAATCCCACATACCTGGTGAAAACTAGTATAATTTCCTTGAGGAACTGAGAAGAAAAGGCTGCCCTTGCTGTTGCTCTGATATGCTCTGAGAGGAACTCTGCGTACTTTTTTTTGGAAGTCTGAGTGGGGAATGAGGGAAATAACCCATTATCCCCTACTAAGACGTCTAAAATTGAAGCTAAAATGACATGGTTTAGGGTCCAAAAGCATAGGAAAGTCGAATTTTCCCTAAATGAAATTTTCATGAAAAACAGTTCTGGCCCCGACCACGACTCGTACCACGAGTCGTTCCATCAAGTCACGACTCATGGTCACCTCACCATTTCTTTCAACCTTCTGAAACTGGCCACGACTTGAAGTACCATCCTACGGGTTGTATTGCCAGTCGTCGTATCATCCACCCATACCAACTACGACTTACCCATGACTCCTCATCACGACTCGTTTCTACATCCTACATGTCGTACCATGACCCTTGACGACTCACTGTGGCATCACTGAGATTTTCACCATGACTCCTAACCACAAGTCGTACCTACGCGTCACAATTCGTAGGACCACTCGTGATATGACCTCAGGCTCCCGAACTTCATCACAACTCAAGTCAGGAGTCGTAGGTCCTCACCACGATTCGTACCTCGAGTCGTCCTGGTGCAAAATTCCAGGTTTTTCTACAGTTTCCAACTTCAACTCCCGGGTCTATTTTAGGCCCTTCCGGGGTATTACAATATCTCCCCCTTGGAAACATTCCTCCTCGAATGTAGGGAACACGCAGCAACCAGAAACATATAATTACCATATGGAAATATTGACCATTAAAGTCGAAAAACTAACGGAATGACTACCCTCGAAAAGAACTAAATAGCTGAACTAAATTCTGACATCACATACATATATCATATCATAAAACAAACTTGCATGCATGAATAGAACATGAAAATTGAATAGAGGTCTGGGGCAAAAACTGATACCTCAAACTGAAACTGAGCCAGTAGGGAACAAGCGTGGGTATTTAGCCATCATATCCACTTCAGCTTCCCACGTAGCTCCCTCGACATGCTGATTTCTCTATAACACCTTTACTGAAGCTACTTCCTTGTTCCTCAATTTACGAATTTGATGATCAAGGATCTGGACTAGTACCTCCTTATAGGTAAGACTATCCTTGACTTCCACACTATCCAATGGCACCACAGAGGTTGGATCTCCAATGCACTTCTTTAGAAGTGACACATGAAAAACTGGGTGTACTGCGGCTAGTTCTGAACGTAACTCTATCTCGTAGGACACTTTACCAATCTGCCACACAATCTTATGGGGTCCCACATATCATGGACTGAGCTTTCCCTTTTTCCCAAATCTCATCACCCCTTGCATAGGAGTAATTTTCAGGTATACCTAGTCATCAATTGCAAACTCCAATTCTCTTCTCCGTATATCGGCATAAGATTTCTGATGGCTTTAAGCTATTTCAACCTTCCTCGGATGAGATGAACTTTATGCATTGCTTCATGAATTGAGTCTGGCCCTATCTAGGTAGATTCTCCAACCTTAAACCACCCTATAGGGGATCTACACTGCTTACCATATAATGCCTCAAATGGGGCCATCTGAATTGTAGAGTGATAGGTTTTATTGTACGCAAACTTGATAAGAGGCAAATGGTCATCCCAATTACCCTTAAAATTGATTGCACATGCTCTTAGTATATCATCTAAGGTCTGAATGGTCCGCTAAGATTGTCCATCTGTCTGGGGGTGAAAAGTTGTATTGTGTTTGACCTAGGTACCTAGTCCTTTTTGAAATGATTTCCAGAAGTGAGAGGTGAATTAGGTACCTCTGTTTGAAAAATGGATAAGGGCACACCATGCAGTCTGACTAGCTCCCGAATATAAAGCCTAGCATAGTCCTCAATTGAATCTATGGTTTTGACTGGGAGGAAATGTGCTTACTTAGACATTCTGTCTACAACCACCCAGATAGAGTCATGTTGCTGATGAGTCCGAGGTAGACCCCTAATGAGGTCCATGTTTATTTCTTCCCACTTCCGTGTGGGTATACTAATATCCTGAGTCATACCTCCCGATCTCTGGTGTTCTACCTTTACTTGCTGGAAGTTCAGGCACTTAGCTACAAATTCAGCAATATCTCTTTTCATGTCGTTCTACAAAATATCCCATAAATCACAGTACATCTTAGTAGCACCAGGGTGAATGTAATATCTAGAACTGTGTGCTTCAGCCAATATCTACTGTCTCAACTCGCCGACATCTGGTACACATAATCTACCCTAGTAATAGAGCACACCATCTCCCACTTTAGAGAAAGCTTCTATTTCTTTCCTGAGAACTGCTTCCTTCATCTTAAGTAGGATGGGATCTTCATCTTGTCTAAACTTAACCTCCACAACTAAAGAGGAACCTGACCCACTCTGCATTACTACACCACCCTCAATAAAACCCACCAACTCTACTCCCAACTGGGCTAGCTTGTGAATATCTTTAGCCAGTTCCTTTTTTCCTTCTTCTACATGAGTCACGCTGCCCATAGAAACTCTACTTAGTGAATCATCCACCACATTGGCCTTTCCGGGGTGATATAGCATGCTCATGTCATAGTCTTTCAGTAGTTCTAGCCACCTTCTCTGACGAAGATTTAGGTCCTTCTGACTGAACACATACTGCAGACTCTTATGATCTGTAAATACATCTTCCTGACCTCCATGTAAGTAATGTCTCCATATTTTTAATGCGAACACCACAGTTGCCAGCTCCAAGTCATGATCAGATAGTTCTTCTCATGGACTTTGAGCTGTCTAGAGGCATAGGCTATCACTTTGCCCCGCTGCATCAAAACGCAACCAAATCAAACTATAGAGGCGTCACAATATAAAACCAACCCATATGTTCCTTCTGGCAGGGTCAAAACTGGAGTGGTAGTGAGTCGAGTCTTTAACTCCTGAAAATTCTTCTCACACTCATCGGGCCACTGAAATTTCACCTTCTTCTAGATTAACTTGGTCATAGGAGATGCGATGGAGGAGAAATCTTCCACAAACAGTCGGTAATAACCTGTTAAGCCCAAGAAAATCTTGGTTTCAGTAGGAGAGGTAGGTCTGGGCCAATCCTTCACTACTGCTATCTTATGAGGATCTACATGCATCCCCTCACCTGAGACCACATGACCCAAGAAAGTCAGAGACTTCAACTAGAATGCATACTTGATGAACTTGGCGAATAACTGGCGATCACTGAGAGTCTATAATGCTAACCTTAGGTGATTGGATGGTTCTTCTTAATTTCTGGAGTACACCAGAATGTCGTCAATAAATACAATAATGAAAATATCCAGGTACTACTTGAAAACCTATTCATCAAATCCATATAAAGGCTGTTGGGGCATTTGTTAACCCAAAGGACATCACCACAAACTCGTACTGACCATACCGAGTTCTGAATGCTGTTTTCGGTATGTCACACTCTCTGACCCTTAACTGATGGTATCTTGACCATAGATCGATCGTGGAGAACAACTGGCTCCCTGAACCTAGTCGAAAAGGTCATCAATTCTAGGTAGGGGATATCTGTTCTTGACTGTGACTTTGTTCAGCTAACGGTAATCTATGCACATTCTGAGGGTACCGTCATTCTTACGCACGAATAACATTGGAGCACCCCAGGGAGAGATGTTGGGTCTGATAAAACCCTTTTCAAGAATATCTTTTATCTTCTCCTTCAACTCCTTAAGCTCAGCTAGAGCCATTATGTAAGGAGGGATAGAGATGGGCTGAGTATCAGGGAGGAGATCTATTCCGAAGTCTATTTCCCGCTCAGGGGGAACTCAGGGAAGATCCTCAGGAAATATATCTGGGAACTCATTGACAACTGGAACTGACTGAATGGTTGTGGTCTCAGAGTTCGAATCCTTGACCTGAACTAGATGATATAAACATCCTTTGGAAATGAGATTCTGGGCCTTAAGATAGGAAATAAACCTACCCTTAGGCGCTGAACTGCTGCCCGACCATTTTAAAATTGGCTCATTAGGAAACTGGAATTTGACAACTCTAGTTCTATAATCAACTGAGGTGTAGCAGGAGTTTAACCAATCCATGCCGAGAATAAATTTGAAGTCGACCATGTCTAGCTCTACAAGATCAGCTGGAATTACTTTATTCAGGACTGAGACTGGCAATTTCTATACACCCGATTGGCTCTAACTGTCTCGCCAACGGGGGTGGAGATTGAGAATTGTTCTCAGAGGACCTCTATACTTATATTGAATTGAACTTCCATATATGGAGTCACGAATGAAATAGTAGCTCCTGGATCTAAAAGGGAATATACGTCTAGATGGAAGAGACGTAACATATTGGTAACTACGTTAGGTGAGCTTTGCTAATCCTGACGAGAAGATAGAGCATAGACACGATTCTGGCGCTGACCGCCATTTGTACCTAATGAGTTGGCCTGCTGAGCTGGCTGACTCACTAGAGCTGCTAAGGTAGTGCATTGTGATCTACCTCGCCCTACTGACGGGCACTCTCTGAGTCGGTGCCCAAACTGTTCACATCCATAACACCCTTTCTGCCCTGTAAACACTCTCCAGGATGATTCTTTCCGCACTTAAGGCAAACTAGATACTTGTTCCCTGTACTGTGGGCTTGAGATTGCGTGCCAGATGACCCACCCCTTTGATCCTGGTGGGATCATATGGTTTGGTCACTTGCTAAATTACGTGTTGGGACCCTCCGCTATTGTTGCTGCTATTTCTGCTGCCACCGCCTGATCTCTGGTGGCCTAAATTTGAATGACAAGTTCTTTCCCTCTTGTTTTTACGTTCCATATCTTTCAACTTCTCTACCTCAATATGTTGGGCGTAAACAATTAAGCTAGAGAGGTCCATGTCATTGATCAGAATCACGGTCCTGCACTCCTTGTAGACCAAATAAGACACTCCATTAACAAACTACAGCATGCGAGCCCTCGGCTCGGCCACTATCTTTGGAACATACTTTGATAACCTGGTAAACTCCACAACATACTCCTCCACTCTCCTATTTCCCTGTCGCAAGTTCATAAACTCTTCCATCTTAGCCTCCCTCAGCTACCGAGGGAATAACCTATCCAGGAAAGCTGTGTGGAACTCCTCCCACTCAACCGGTCTTGCTCCCGCTGGCCGCCCCTCCTTCCATTGCTCATACCAAACCCGGGCTACCCCTTTAAGCTGATAGGTAGCTAGGTCAGCACTCTTGGAGTAGCTGACACCCATAATACGGGTAATCTTTCTAATCTCATCTATAAACCCTTGTGGGTCCTCTTCCACCTTCGCTCCATGAAAATATGGAGGGTTCATCCGGGTAAAATTCCGCACTCAAGCAACAACTGCAGACCCATTTGTAGATACTGGAACCACCTATTGGTTCACCTGGTTGGTGACTATTCTAATTAGCGATTGAATGGCCGCCCTGAATTCCGCGGTGGATAAGGATTCATCCTGAGGTGCTACCAGAGTTGATGGGGAAGATCTATTGACATTAGCATCCCTTCTTCCATTACCATGTCTGGGAGGCATGGTTCACTGAAATGAAAAAGAGCACCAATTAGAAGGGCATATCTGGAATTTGGACTTTAACGCACGATAAAGAGTATGAACAAAAAGGAATTTTTCCTAATAACATCTCGTAGCCTCCTCGTCATAAGTGTGGCGCACTTCACACCCATGAAAAGGACTCTACTCGATGTGGCTTTCAGAAATTCCGAGGATACTCTAAACCTAGGGCTCTGATACCAAGTTTGTCACACCCCTAGCCTATACTCTGGGTGTAACACGGTACTTGAAGCCACAAGTGACCCCAAGTCAACCCCTGGTCTATCATTCACTAGCATTCTGAGTAAACATGCACAGTGAAACTTTAAAATAATATCATAAAACATTTATGAAAGACAAGTCTGAAAACATAAAGTTCAAAACATTTGAATAATACAGATAAATTTGAAAACCATGTCTATCTAAAAGCCATCTAAATGAGGAGTTGTTGGGACAAGCCCCAGCTAACTCTAAGTCTAACTAAAATAATAATTCAACTGAAAGAAAGTAAATCAAGGCCCTCGAAGGATGAGGACTCACACTTCGGCTACAACAGAGGAGTATCTGGATCGCAATGGCTAACGATGCAGAGTCTGGGAACCTGTTGCTATATCATGAAACGATATAGCATAAAAGTATGCGTCAGTACTTTAAATGTACTGAGTATGCGAGAGAAACATGAATGACATGAAAGAACTAGTAACTGAACTGGCATGACATGAAATGACCAACTGAAATGTTGAAAACTAAATCAATTGATATAAAACTAATATGGTCAAAAATAACCCTGGCTAATGGTCATAAACATGCCCTATGTCTAAAATACGGAGTCTAAAATACTGCACTGAACTGATATGGGCTGAAGAATTTGAGAGTAAACTCTATTGACTAGTGGGAGAAGCTAAAACCACCATATAACCGTGTGAGCTAGATGTGGAGTCTGATGTACACACCCCTTTGGTAGGGCCCAATATACCTTGCCAGGGTATAACGATATGGACTATGAAAATCACTATCAAAAGGGCGTCGTTAGGCCAAGTAAATAAAACCTACGATGGCAACGTAGTTCTGGAACCTTGGTGCACTAGAACCCCGGCCTTTTCGGTGCTAAGTCCTACTCCTACTGGATAATATTATTATTGTTGCTACTGAAAAGCGGTTAGCTCGATACTGGGGTCCAATACTATACTGACCCAGGGATACTGTCAGAGATTTTCTTTGAGCATCTTATAGGACCAGATTTGGAAACTGAGTTCTAAGACTTGTAAGAGCTGCTTATTTTGATGCGTCCTAACCGTCTAGAGAACAAACTAATAACTGAACTGGGGTCCAAGGCTGGTCAGAGTTATAACTTGAATGCCATGACCGCCTAATTGACCAAATAACTATAGTCTGAATCTGAGTCTGATAACTGGGAGGCACCACTGACACCTCGAAAAGAAAACTGGAGTCAAACTGTTCAGCAAACATTTCTAGACGACACATAGTCTAATAATCTGACTGAGACTGGACATGTAATTATCTAACTAAAATTTCCACGTACACTGATAATATGGGAATTTCAAATCTGTTAGAATCAAGCTACAGGGAAACTAGTCCAACAAGCAAGATCCTAAATTCTACTGAACTAAAAATTAGGG
>JACEIK010002874.1:122329-144628 GCA_018107945.1 Datura stramonium
CACATCACCATTTTTTTTCAATCTTATAAAACTGGCCACGACTCGCATACCACGACTCATAGTACCATCCTATAGGTCGTACTGTCAGTCGTAGTATCATCCACCAATGCCAACTAGGACTTACCCACGACTCCTCATCACCACTCGTTGCTACATCTTGTGAGTCGTACCATGACCCGTGACGACTCACTCTGGCACCACTGAGAATTTTACCACGACTCCTAATCACGAGTCGTACCTACATGTCACAATTCGTAGGACCACTCGTGATATGACCTCAGGCTCCCAAACTTTATCACAACTTGAGTCACGAGTCGTAGGTCTTCAACACGATTCGTACCTTGAGTTATCCTGGTGCAAAATTCCATGTTTTTCTGCAGTTTCCAACTTCATCTCCTGGGTCTATTCTTAGGCCCTTCCGGGGATTACAGTGGTGCACAACTGGTGGCCATGAGTCATGGACATGGATAATGACTCGTCCAATCCCTCGTTGGGACTGGTAGTTTGTTTTTCTGTGCGAGTTTATTAAGGTCTTTTCCATAATTTCTATAATTCTAAGGCCTAAACTACGTCATTTTAAGCTCTAAATAGTGACTTTTAAGAAGGGTAAGTTCATTCTTAGCCATTCCTAATTCCTGCATGCAAGATTAGAGGTTTTGAGAGGGTGATCAAGTCTACTCCTTCCAAGTTCTTCCTCAATTCTTCCTTGGGCAATCAAGGAGATGGTAGAATCTGATTCTCTCAGGTATGTAGGGTTATGAATGGGATAAATTGTTCATACCCATGCCAAATCCCTCTCTAATTCATGAAATTCAAATTGATGATTTTATGGGATTTTTACCTAATGCATGAATTCTCTAATTTTTCATCATGGGTGTGACCTAAGCATGTTCTAAATGATAAATAATGATTAATGCAATAATTTTTACAATGTTTTTAAATTATAAATTATGTTTTCATGTTTTCTAAACTATGATGCCCATCCATGAATGTTCATGAAAGTTGAGATATATGTTAAAGTACGATATTATGGTTGTGAAGAAAGTATGATTTCGAAATACCCAGGTTATGTTCATGTTCTCAAAGTGTATCAAGTTGATTTCAAGCATGATTAAGTATTTGGAAAGCCCATAAGATAAAGTATGTTTTATGATTTCATGAATTAGCTTATCACATGGTTTTGGAGTCAAGCTCCCATTATTTTCAGCTTGTGGTATGGTTTGAGCCAAGGCTCCTCATGTTATGATTTCATATTATGCATGTATGTTATTACTCAACTTCGTCACTAGATGATGATCAACTTCATTAAGAAACGATGAAGAGCATATGCATGTAGTAGTGTCTAGCACCAAGTAGGCTAGGGGTCATTCAATCCCATGCCTCAGAACTACGGGCCAACATAGGTATGATCAAATTATTTGGGACCTCCTTTCTACTTTTCCCCTTCCCCAAGAGGCCTTATGCATGATATAGATATCATGATAGCGTCCTTAGCCCTGGCAAGGATTTGGACGGCTCTACCCACTTGAGTGTAACAATCGGGACCACGTATGCTCTATCGTGGTAATGTTAGTTATATGACCAGTCTCCCATTGTTCCTTATGATTTCAGTTATGCATGTACATTAATCATGATATTATGTTTTCAGCAGGTTTGACCCAATGTTCAGTTTTACTTATGATTATCATATTTCAATTCAGTTATGATGTTGAGTTATGTTCAGATCATGATTTCAGAAAATAGCTTGCAAGCCCTACTCTCAAATTCTTATCTTGATTATGTTTTATAGTATGCATGTTCAATGATTTTACTTACTTAATGGTTTTACTTATCTTGCATACACGGTACATTCCATGTACTAACCGCATACTCTATGTTGTATCGTTTTATTATACAGGCTCTGATATTCAGACTCAGCCTCGTTGCGAGCCAACCTTCTAGAGAAACATATCCAGTCATAGTTGGTGAGTCCTCATCTACCATGGACCATTCCTTATCAGTTATCTTTAGATTTTCAATTTTTAGACTTAGAGTTAGTTGGGGTCTTGTCTCATTAACTCATTAGTAATAGAAGCTTTTCAGACATAGATTATAATCAGCTTTAGACTCATGTATTTATTATAATGTTATGCTATGTTTAGACTTCCTCTATATTTATTATGATTGTTCTTCCACTCTTATTGATTGAGTTATATGTTATGTACATGTCATGTGTCGACTTGGAGCCTCTCTGAATTCCTTGTCCCGTGTCTCGATCTGAGCCTATATTTTGATTGTGACATCGATATGGATATTAGTGAACATGGATTCACTTTACACTTTTCACCTTTTTCTTCTCCTTTCAACTTTTTCCTCCATTCACACCATTCAAATATAATGTGTGAGTGTGCTGTAGTTTTTCATGGTTTTTCAAACTCTTTTTTTTCTTTTCATTTTATATTTCAGCTCCTCAAAGTCTACGCACCCCTACTATAGCCACCCTCAACTTAGGTATTTTGCCTGAGTTGAGATTCACAATGTCCATGGAAGGACCAGGGCCAAACATGCTCATTATAAACATGGGAAAGGTGAATAGGTAATCTAATAAAAGTAGCCAACTTTTACACTCAAAATCGGGATCAAAGGTTTCATTTTTATTTTATTGGGTAATTTAAGCTAAAGTGGGCTAAACCAAGAAGAACCTACGATCCTTTCCTAACCAACTATCCAACAACCTATGTAAAGACCAATTGGGAAAGTTCTAGATCCTTTATGCTGTATTGAACAAGGTAAGCATCCTCACTTAGTCATGGTATAGATTTGCATTGGTTCTTTCATGCCCCAAAACTAGGGAAGGTGAAACTAGCACTTGATTCATGATTGATCGAGAAACCAGCTATATAGCGTCTGAAAATGTAACACCAAGGCCGACCAAGCCACCTGTCACAACCAACCAAGATAAAAACTGGACCCATAAGGTCTCGATAATGATAAATAAGAATCTTGGCAAGCCGAAAAGGCTAAAATAAAGATAAATAGAGCAATGGAAAACCAACACGACTACAGAACCAAAACGGTTATACAAACTAGTCCACATCAACCTCTAAAGAGTAAATAAACTAAAATGCACGGACAGGGTCCTGTCCTATCCATGTTGTACAAAATACTCAAAATAGTCAAAACTGTGACATGTCTCCTGGAAGAGAGGAGCATATCACTATTCCGCTGAAATTTGGCTTCTATTGTGTCTGATGATCTAAGCCTCAACCTGTACCTTCAGCACAATTGCGGGAAAAGTCCTCGAATGAAGGGACATCAGTACAAATAAAATACATTGGTATGTAAGGCTAAAAACTATAAACATACAAGATAACAATGGTAATTGAGCAAGAAATAAGGAATAGTAACAACCTGAAATTCAAAAAATTAAAACTTGTCAATAACTCAACACTAAAGTGTAAATGCACCCATTTAATGCACAATAAAAACTATAAATGGAATGTCGGCGGCTAGATGACCATAAAATCCATATCAAATTCCTCCAACTAGTATACCACCTCCGGGGTAAAAAATAAAAATGCCTCCAATTGGTGTACCACATACCGGGGTAAAATCCATCCAGGTGGTGTACCACGCCGAGGTAAAATAAAAATACCTCCAGTCAGTGTACCATAACGGGTTATAATTAATAAATCTTAATCATAGTCATAAATAGAGCTGATATGGCTTATATTGGGTCAATTTAACTCGTATAACATAGAAATGATGAATACTATATGTGGCATGTATAGGCCTCCTTCATAATGCATAACTGCAAGTGAGCACGTATAACATGAAAAAATAAAAAATATCCCTTAAATACATGTATTCAAAACTTTTATAAATCATAATGAACTACGGATGACCTAAGAGTTTTAACAAGATTTATAGATTGTGTTCAAAGGGACATTATAGCTCGGAGACTCGCTAATATGTCATTCAACTTAAGGGAAAGGAATTATGAAATATCCCCTTTGCCTGGAATATTTCATAACATAAACATATGATAAAGGACAACCATAACAACGAAATCCTAATTCAATAAGCTCATTTACCCTAAATAGCTTGCGACGTCTTTACTTGGCTTAAAATAGTTTACATGTCATCATCTTGGCTCTTTCAACAATTTAAGCTAGTAACTAGACCTTTAAACACATTTAACATCACACACACATATATATATTATAAATTAAGGAACATCTAACAATTTCCACGCTGAGGGGTCTCCAACGCGATGTACAACTACGATGACAATCAACACGATATCCCACTTTAAATGCCTCACTTGGGCTAGATATAATCTAAAAATTTAATCTCTATAAAATATTAAACTTGAAATGCTTAAATGAATTTTAAAATACTTCCTCAAGACTTATAATGAGGTTTCTGGCTCATTCAATTCACAATGTACGAATTGTGGTTAAAAGAACAACGGACGGGGGCGCCTTACATACCTTTTTTTCGGCGAGCTTTCTTATGTCGTTTCTTTATTTCAAAAATAAGAACTTCTCCCCTTAATTTACTTGAGTTAATAACCAAGTGACAAGTACATTTTAAGACAATATATCCAGCCAAAATATCATACCAACATCAGCCACAACAACAACACACAAGACAACATATTTGCGTAATGACACAACTTGTTCTACAAAGTTTTAAGAAAAGAATGGAAGTAGGGAATTACCTAACTTTATTTTTAACTAACTCCCATCAACATGGATTTTATTTATTGTAACACACAGCAACAAAAACCTTCAAAAATGAGCAGTAACCTTCAGCAAAATTGCACCAAAAATGGCAGCCAAACTTGGCCCCCAACCTCTAGTTTCAAGCTAGGATTCTTGCATGTTTGAATACTATAAAAAAATTACCTTATCTTTGGGTTTATTATTGGTTAAAATAGGAGTACTTGATTTCACCTTTTTTTCCAAAAATGCAGAATCTTTGCTGTCCAAAATGCAGTAAAAGCAGTTCTCAAACACACCAAATAGACCTCTAACTTCTAGCTTTTTATTCATGAATTCAAGCAAGTTTAGTAGTAGAATTCTCACCTTTATAATTCTATCTAATTCCTACCAAAAGTATCATTTATGTATCTTAGAAATTCTTCAAATCCCAGAAAATTCACCAAAACAATACTTCCCAAATGCAGCCAAAACAACCACCAACACACCACCTTCACCTTGTGATTGATCCCCTTCACTTAGCTTAATTTTTAATGGAGTTTAGCTTGGTGTTTTCCTTTTCTCTTCCTTGGTTGCTACTGTAAATATAGAGATAATTGAAGAGTATAAGTAGGAAGATGAAAATCTAGAAAGGTGAATGTGATTTCGTAATACAAATCCCAAAAGATAAATGGGTTTGGGCGGTGGCTGTTTTTAGAGCGGTGGCCACGTCACTGCCTGCTAGTGCCACCATAAAATGCCTATAACTTTTTACTATGAACTCTGATTGATGAGCAGTTTGGTGTTCTAAAAACTACACTCAAAGACCTTTAATTTGATTGGTCGTGGGGCTTCTAATTAATTGTATATTGGGATATATGGTCATTTAAAATTGAATCTTACTTATGAACTTCACATACTCTTTTCTTTTCCATTCGCACACATTTCCCTTGTTATCTACGACCAATATACAACCCGTACTTCCCCTAACATAATATACAAACATCAAATAATCACCAAAAATTATTCGGAATGTAATAGATTCTACCTACTGGTTCATGCATAGTTAAGCTACAGCTACACATGGTAATATAGAAAATGTCATACAACGATTCACAAAAGTCATGCATTGCAATCAACATACACAGCTACACACCAAAAATTTTTGAAACAGAGTCATTTTTTCGACATTTCAAAACATGTGCATATATTGGCTACTAAAGTACTGCTAAACTACTTCTAGCTAAACAAAACACAAAATTCTAAACATGTCATTTCTATTAGATAACATGTTCCAGGGAAAAGAAACACGGTAACAAAAACCCTTAGACAAAAATCAAAACCCAAAAATCACAAGTACACCACCCCTTTAAAAAGCATTCTTTGTCCCCAAAGCATAAAATCTAAGAAATGGAAAAAGGAATCTACCTGTGGTGATCCTATCATCTACTCAGACTTCATTGACCATTCATGGGTTGCCTCCTAGGCAGGCCCTGATTTAACGTTGCGGCACAATGCAGGTCGTTTGGTTACTCAGACTTAAACAAACCACCTTATAAGCTAGCTCCAAAGAAGCGCCTGATTTAACGTCGCAATATGATGCAAGTCTCTTAACTACTCAAAATTCGTCAAGAGACTCAGCATCATCCTCGATTGCTAACACAACCGTGAACTCATTGGGCTACTTTATTTATGGGAAAAAATTAAAGGTGACCTCCTCCTTATTCAGCCCGAACATTAACTGGCCAGCCTCAACATCTATTAAAGCTCTCCCAGTGGCGAGGAATGGTCTTCTTAAAATCCTTGCAATCCAAGATCACGAATTTCACTAGGAAGATGAACCGATACACCTAAACTATCATATTAACAAGGATCCCTATTGTATTTTTAACTATGCAGGCAGCCATAAATAGCTGCATCTTTATCGGTGTGGGCGCTCCCATGACCAACTACCTGAAAATAACTAATGGCATCAAGTTGATTCTCACCCTAAGTAACACAGTGCCTTCGCAAACTCATAGTCACCAATCGTATAAGAAATGGTGAAGGCACCTGGATCCTCCTTCTTCTGGGTAAGAACCCGTGAGGCTATGGCACTGCAATGATTCATGTTACCCATCGGCTCAAAGCTCACGGACCTCTTCCTAGTCACAAGGTCCTTCATAAACCTGGCATATCTAGCATGGTCTCCAATGACTCGACCATTTGTATGTTCATAGATAACTATTTTAGAATAGAGAGGAATTTCTGAAACTTACCATCTTCCACCTTTTACTTCATCCCCTGTGGGAATGGTGGCAGTGGTCGAGGGATAGCCCTAATACACCTATGTGGGCCCTTGTTCCTTTCCTTTATCAGCTCTAGACCCTTTTGCACCAATTGGAGTCTCAGTCAACTCAGCCTCACCTACAAGATCTTGGTTAACAACCTCATCAACCTTATTAAGCTCGATATTTTTCTGTTATTCCATTTCAACTACAACCCGGTAGGGGAGGATCAATAGTGGTCTTTCAACTCCTAGTCATCACATCCATATAGTGACTGTTGTTGTTTGGGTTCTGAACTATGTTGGTTGGAAGTGTACCCTTCAACCTTTTGTTAAGGGAAGCTGACATCTACCCTAGCTGATTCTTTATTTGTCTGATCGTTGTAGCGTGGGATTCAACTTTCTAGACCATGCCATATATATCATCCAGAGTGTCCTTCAGCTGATCATCAATCAATTTATCCTCTTGAGCAACTCAACCATCATGTTCTCCAATTTTGAGGGCCTACCTCACCCTTACAAGCATTTGGAGGAATATACACGGTTATTATGATAGCCATCATTCTTTCTCCATTCTCCTTCTCGCGCACGACCTCTATTCCTATCCCTATATCAATTCTTATTGTACTTGTCTCAATATTGGTTCCGACCATGATTTTCAGAATCTTGGCACCAAGTGTCGTGTTCAGACCCTTAGGCATTGGCCCGAAACTTTCCACCCAGTTGTCCAAGAAGTTTTCCTCCTCTCAAAATATGACTACTCAAACCCCAACGCATGACCTTGAGCTCCAAATACATTTACCTTTTTTGCACGAGCAACCAAAATATGCTTTGTGAGAAGGTACAAGGATGTCCTCATGTGAGCTATCTCCTGATCACACTCCTCCTCCTTTCTGTGCTGCTCCACATTCATACCAATAGAATATGTACCAGCAACTTCTTCTACTTCACTAGTGTGCCAAGTTCTATTCATCTTTGTCATTCGGTCAAGTATGACAGTCACTTGCTCCCACGAGTGACCCATCAATGCTCTTCCTGCCAACATATCTGCCACAGCCTTAGTGCTATTGTTTAGAGACCTATAAAAGATTTCTAACAAACTGTCATCAGGAATTTTATGATTTGGGCACTTAGTCAGCTTCTTTTTAAATCTCATCCATGTCTCATGAAGTGCCTCCTCTTAAATTGGCAGAAATTATAGATCTCATTCTATAACTGTAGCATCCTAGAGGGTAGGAAGAATCTTTCCAAGAAGGACGATTTAAGATCCGTCCAGTTGGTTATTGAGTTATTGGGCTACTGCAACAATAAAATTATGGCCTCTCCAGTTGGAGAGAATGGGAAGAGTCTCAATCTTATAACATCCTGGCTTACACTTTGTAATCTGTGCGCCTTGCATATACCAATGAAGTTCATTAAATGTAGATTCACGTCATCAGTTGCATTACCAGTAAACACCCCTTTCATATTCATTAGCGGAATCATGGTGCTAGCGATATCAAACTTTGCCCAGTAGGCAAAGGTGGTGGTGCGATTGCTCCTGTTGACCCGGCTTCATCAAAATCCCAGTCATCATCATCTTAAAATGCCTCTATTTCCCTTTTCATGGCAGCCAACATTCAGTACCTCATCACGAGTATCTTTTACTTCCTGAAGTGCAGCTTTCTGAGCTATCTAAGCTTGATGAGCTTCTTCCGCCAAACGGGCCTCTCTCTACTCAACATTTTCCATCCTACGCAGTGTTTGCTCTTATTCAGGATCCAGGGGAATAAAGGGATTTCTTCTTCGCCGAGTACTTGGCATCCTCCAAGTGACAACTGTGGGTTTCAAAAACAAAAGAAAATATAAATGAGGAAAATAACGTCTAAAAGTTAAACACAAGTAGTTAATCTAATTCTAAGCGATATTCCCCAACAACGATGCCACTTTTGATAATGCTTAAAACACACACTTGTAAAAGTATGATGCAGATGTTGTCAATAAAGAACCTAACTAGGTTGGGGTTGATTCCACAAGGAATATGGTCAAGATATTGAATAATGTAGGTATTTAAGCTTTTAATTTTTCTATTTCCTAAATAGGGTTTTCGTAAGGAAGTACAGACACAACAATATTTACAGTTGGATTATTATCAAGATGATCCAATTAACTAAGGAAGTGTTCCCCATTGATTCATAACTACTTTGAATTTTACACTTGTTATATATCCAAATACTTGACTCTTAGAACTGATAATATAGGTTCAACCAAACAACTGGTTTGTCCCTATTGGATGACTATACTCACTTACTGAATTTGGTCTCTCGATTGATTTCACTTTAACCGTTATCATGTTGTTCCAAGTTAACTATCCTGCGACAATAGCTCAAGTCGCACAATGAACCATAAAGTTCAAGGCTTTATTATTCATCTCTTTTCCCAATCTCTACCACTCTAGATTCAAGCTAGTAGGGAATTCAGGCAAGTCCTAACATTGCACTCCGTTAAGAAATGTTTAAGATTTGAGAGACTACAATACAAGAATTAGCATTGGTTTAAAATTAGTTTGTGCAAACCCTAATTTGTTAATTCACCATGAATCTCATATCCCTAGTTGTGGAGGTTTAACCTCTCATGATTGTAAGGAAACAATTAGCATTCATAGATGAAAACATAATTTAGAACTTACAATAATGATTGAAAAGTAAACCCACTTGATTATTACAAAAGATCAATGTAGAACAATTCAATCACAATGGAAGAATAAATGCAAAAAACTCTCCAAAAGTTGTTCTCAATCATCCCAAAAGTCGAATACTAGTCAAAAGAATTGAAATTCCCTCCTTTTTTTCTAACTAAAATAACCTTGAAAAGTATTTATACAAATAATTAGAAATCTTTTCTAAATTGATAGGGAAACGGGTAAACTTTCGTCGCCTTCACATAAGACTTGTACCATAATTGTACGAGTCGTACCTCTACTTGTACAATGTCTGGCAACTTTTGATTTTTGCTAAGTGTTGGAACTTGGTACGACTTGTACATTGATCCTATGAGTCGTACAATCCTATCATCGTCTGAATCTGAGATTTCTGACATTCTCTAAATAATCTCTAAGGGTTGCATATACCACCTAGTTAGGGTTAACGATGTGGACTTTGAGACCCCAACTATTCAGTTAGTTCCAGTGGTGTGCAAATATCCGGAGGTGTTTCCCGAGGATTTGCCTGGTGTCCCTCTGAAAAGGGAAATTGATTTTAGTATTGATCTATTGCCAGACACACAGCCTATTTCTATCCCTCCTTACAGGATGGCTGCAACCGAGCTAAAGGAGTTAAAGGATTAGTTAAAGGACTTGTTGGGTAAGGGTTTCATTAGACCAAGCAAGTCTTCTTAGGGTGCACCAGTTCTATTTGTTAGAAAGAAGGACGGTTCGCTTCGCATGTGTATTGACTATCGGTAGTTGAACAAGGTTACCTACAAGAAAAGGTACCCCTTGCTCAGGATCGATGATTTTTTTGACCAGCTTCAGGGTGCCAAGTGCTTCTCCAAGATCGATCTCAGGTTTGGGTATCACCAGCTTAGAGTTCGGGAGAGTGACATCCCGAAGATCGCTTTCAGGACTCGGTATGGTCACTACTAATTTGTTGTTATGTCTTTTGGGCTAACCAATGCACCTGCAGCTTTTATGGACTTGATGAACAGGGTGTTAAAACAATATTTGGATATGTTCTTGATCGTGTTCATCGACGACACTCTTATATACTACAGGAGCGAGGAGGAGCATACTACTCCTTTGAGGATAATGTTGCAAACCCTCAAGGATCGTCAGCTGTATGAAAAGTTTAGCAAGTGTGATTTTTGGCTAAGCTCGGTAGCATTTCTGGGTCACTTGGTATCAAGCGAAGGCATAAGGGTATTTTCCCAGAAGATAGAGGCGGTGAAGAATTGGCCCAGACCGGTGAATCCTTAAGAAATTCGGAGTTTCTTTGGCCTAGATGACTACTACCAGAGGTTTATTGAGGGTTTCTCATCTATTGCGGCACAATTGACTAAGTTGACTCAGGAGAAGGTGAAGTTCCAATGGTCAAATGCTTGTGAGAAAAGCTTCCAAGAGTTGAAGGCTCGACTCACTTCAGCACTGATTTGACCTTACCCGAGGGTACTGATGGCTTTGTAGTGTATTGTGATGCTTCGAGAGTCAGACTGGGATGTGTGTTGATGCAGCATGGGAAGGTAATAGCATATGCCTCGAGACAGCTGAAAGTTCATGAAAAGAATTACCCCACACATGATCTTGAGTTGGCCGCTATGGTGTTTTCATTAAAGATATGGCGACATTACTTGTATGGGGTCCACGTGGATGTATTCACAGATCACAAGAGTTTTCAATATGCATTCACATTGAAGGATCTAAATCTTCAGCAAAAGAGGTGGTTTGAGTTACTAAAAGACTACGACATAAGTGCCCTCTACCATCCGATCAAGGCTAATGTGGTTGCAAATGCGCTTAGTAGGCTCTCAATGTGGAGTGTGTTCCATGTGGATGAGAGGAAGAAGGAGTTGGTTAAGGATGTCCACCGGCTTGCAAGGCTGGGAGTTAGATTGATTGATTCGACCGATGCGGTGGTGTTGTACATAATAGGTCAGAATTGTCCTTGGTGGTTGATGTTAAATCCAGGCAATAAGAGGATCCAACATTGAGGAAGCTAAAGGAGGCGGTGTGAAGTCAGAAGGTGGAGGTCGTCTCCCAAAGGGAAGATGATGTGCTATGATACAAGGGTCGATTATATGTTTCGCACGTCGAGAATTTGAGAGTTCGGATATTGCATAAGGCACATGGTACCAGATATTCTATTCATCCAGGATCCACGAAAATGAACCTAGATTTGCGATAAATCTATTGGTGGAATGGTATGAAGAAAGATATTGCAGAGTTCATAGCAAAATGTCCGAACTGCCAGCAAGTGAAAGTCGAACATCAAAGGCCGAGAGGTGTACTTCAGGATATCAGCATCCCTACTTGAAAATGGGAAGAGATTAATATGGATTTTTTTACAGGTCTACCCCATACTCGCCGGCAATAGGACTCCATTTTGGTGGTGGTCGACAGGTTGACCAAGCTGCACATTTCCTACCGGTCAAGACCACAGATTCAACGGATGATTATGCTAAGTTGTATATTTGGGTGTTGGTTCGACTTCATGGAGTGCCCTTGATAATTATCTCGGACCGAGGTACTCAGTTTACCTCTCAATTCTGGTGTTCTTTTCAAAAAGGACTTGGGACGCAGGTTAAGCTCAGTACAGCCTTCCATCCACAAATGGATGGCCAGGCAGAAAAAACCATTCAAACCCTTGAGGATATGTTGAGGGCATGTGTTATGGATTTCGAAGGAGTTGGGATGACCATTTTCCCTTAATAGATTTTTCTTATAATAACAATTACCACTCTAGTATCCATATGGAACTATTCGAGGCTCTTTAAGGGCAGAGATGTAGATCTCCCATTGGATAGTTTGAGGTTGGTGAGGCAGCTATGATAGGACCAGATTCAGTTCATGAGGCGATGGTGAATGTTCAGTTGATAAGGGACCGGTGGAAAACTTCTCAGAGTCATCGGAAATCATATGCTGATGTGAGGAGAAGAGATTTGGAGTTTGATGTGGACGATTGGGTATTGCTAAAGGTATCTCCCATGAAGGGAGTCATGTTGTTTGGAAAGAAAGGTAAATTGAGTCCCCGCTATGTTGGCCCCTACCAGGTTTTGAAAAGAGTTGTTAAGGTGGCGTATCAATTAGACTTGCCCTCGGAGCTATCTTCGGTTCATTCCGTCTTTCATGTGTCACTTTTGAAAAAGTGCTTGGGTGATCCAGCCTTGGTAGTTCCAGTAGACTGCATCGGAGTGAAAGAAAACCTCAGTTATGAAGAAATTCCCGTTGAAATCTTTGATCGTCAGGTTCGTAAGTTGAGAAACAAAGAAGTGGCGTCAGTAAAGGTGTTATGGAGGAATCAACATGTTGGGAGAGCTACGTGGGAAACCGAAGCAGATATGATGGCTAAATACCCTCATTTGTTCCCTACCAGTTCAGTTTCTGTTCGAGGTATCAGTTTTGCCCTAAACCTTTAATCAGCTTTTCCCATTCAGTTCATGTGTGGAAGTTTGTTTTATGATATTGTAAATGTATGTAATGTCTGAATTCAGTTTAGCTATGTAGTTCTTTTCGGAGGTAGTCATTCCGTCAGTTTTCGACAAAAATGATTGGTAATTGTATATGGTGATAGCTTGTTTCTAAGTTTTCTGCATGTTTATAACATTCGAGGATGAATGTTCCCAATGGGGAGATATTTTTATACCTCGGGAACCCAAGGATCAGTCCCGAAAGTGAAATCGAAGAAAAAAATGGAAAATTCGCACCAGGTCACAGAACCACCCGTGAGGTGAGTCGTGAGGAGTGACCACGAGTCGTGAGGTGACTCGTGGTCAGCATGGTATGGCAAGGCCTAGGAGAGGAGCCACGGGCTTGACCACAAGTCGTGGTCAGACCTCACGACTCGTGAGGTCACCTGTGGTCAACCCTGGATGTTTGGCAAGTTGGGATGTGTAGTGTAGGCCATGGAAGGTGACCACAAGTTGTGGTCTGACCTCACGACTCGTGAAGTCACCCGTTGGTTTACCTTGGAGGTTTGGGCAGTGGACTCAACGGATCAAGGCTACAAGTTGTGCCCTGTGGCAACGACCTGTTAGGTCCCTCGGAGGACTGGCGACTACAAATTCCTGCGTTTCAATAAGGTTGTTTTCGTAACTTCCTAAGTCCCTAAGGCTTAAACTACGTCATTTTGGATATGTTCTGAGTTTAGATAAGATGGGTTAAGACCTTTATGCATGCCCATTCTCATGCAAGTGGTTAAAGAGGTTTTTGGGAGATTCAAGGTCTTTTTCCACAAATTTTTCATCAATTTCTTTGTGGGTGTTCAACCATTTACTTGTATGTAGGGTTTTAAAGTGGGTGAAATTTTTTCTCACCCATGCCCAAATTTCAAATAAATTCATGAATCGTCCTATTCAAATTCCATGGGGTTTTACGCAAAGCATGACAATGTGATTTCTCCTTATGGGTATGTTTTAATTAAGTTTTATTTATTGAAATATGCATGATGGGCAGGTTTTGTATTATTTTCTTCAAAATCATGTTTCCATCTTTTTAAATCTAAATTTTCCATTTAGGGAAGTTCATGAAAGTTATGATTTATGATGAATATTCATTATTTTAAGTTTATTGATTATGGAAATGCATGAATTCGAGTTACCCATGTTTATGAGCATATTTTGAAAGAATTGAGTATCATGAAGCATTTGACAGTGACCATATGATGAAAAATGATTTATGATTTATGAAACGAATTTCATTATTTATCAATTTATGATGTTGGCCGATAAAAAGGGCCTTTGATTCTTGGATAGGCATGTTTAAAGGGGATTAACGATGAAAAATGTTATTTTTCTAGCCAATGAATTTTATGCATGATTTTAATGATTTATGTATGAGCCTATATGCATGTTTTTGGGAGCCGTGTCTAGCACCGAGCAGCGCGACGTTCAAAGGACTACGCCGATGTTTCATAATCATGTGCCACCGTGGGTTGTAAATGCTATGATGTAATGATAATGATCTCCTCAAATGTGATATCACACCTTATGCACGACTCTCGCCTGGCAAGCCAGGGTCGGCTCTGCCCACTTGTGCGGGATAGTGTAGCATCATAAAAGGCTCTACCATGATGGTGTCGGTTATGATGAGTTCTCCCATTGTTCCGCATGTTTAATGCATTTTTATGTTTATGTTATTGGCTCAAGTTATATTATGATAAAGTTATTTATGATTACGATAATGAATGATTATGAATGATTTGAAAGTCTTGAGCCTTATGTTTTATTACAGAGATTTGATGCATGCATGATGTCCCTCTCCTATGTCTATTTATGAGTTTACTTTTCTTTTAAAATGTCCATTTTACTTACCTTGCATACTCAGTACATTCCACGTACTGATCGCATACTTTCTATGATGTATCATTCCATGATACAGGGTCCGGATCTCAGGCTCATCCTCATCCTTAGTCCATCCCAGCCTACGATATCAGCTTGTTGGTGAGTCCTCATGTTCCGATGACCATTTGATAAACTTTCCTATTGATTATGTTTCAGTATTTCTTGGGTTAGTTCGGGATGTTTTCCATCAACCCATCTTACGTATTAGAGGCTTTCGGACAAATGAGTAGTATTCAACTTATGTTAATATTTGGTATTTCCTGATGTTATGTCATGGTTACATTTACGCAATGTGTTATGATTAATATTCCATTTATTTAAATGCGATTAGTTGAATGCATGTGTCATGGGTTGACTTGGCGTCTCTCGGGATTCCTTGTCCCGTGTCTACAATCCGAGTGTACGTTCGGGTCGTCACACCAATATTTGAATTCTCTGGACTTGCTTTTACTTATATTTCGTTGTTGTTGTTGCCCTTTGATTGTGTGATACTGATGTGATCTTATGATTTGGAATTTGAGTAATTACTTAATTTCTGGTGCTTAAACACCTCATAGCTTGTGAAGTATCATCACAACAAGAATTTTTGTAATTACATTATTTGGAGAAGGAACTATGCGAACTAGAGCTAGATGCAGATTTGCAACTGAACAACAAGATGATGAAATTGTACAACCTTCTATGGAGCAATTGATGGATGGTCGGAACTCTTTTTAAGTTCAAACACATGATGGTGAATCTAATGAATTGAGAATTACTGGCACAAAAGAGCAATAAAATAATGAATCAGGTAATACTAATGAATAGCTTTATCTCTTTAATGACCTTTTATTTCAATGCTATTGTTTTATTGGTGCAAAATGAGACAATCTACAAAATAAATGTGTATGTGTCTCTAATGTTTGGTCAACCAAAAAATAAGTATGCGTGTGTGTCTAATGTTTGGTCAGAACAAAGACATCAACTCCCTTATATAACTGAAACATAATACTTGGTGCTCATATAATAATCTCTATTTCTTCTCCATCTTTATGGAAAGATAATCTCTCTCTCTTCTTTTTGTTTTTACCATTAATCAAACAAACAGCAAAATGCTGCGAAAGTATTATTTCTTTTTCCTTATTCTTCTTGCAGAACTTCTTCTTCCTCTGTTTTCACCATTTGTTTTTCAGTTTCTATCAGTTTTTTTCTTTTCCTTTTTAGTCCATTTATTTTTATTTCTACCTAGTTTGATTAAATTTTTTTTTCAATTATACCTAGGAAGGGAAAAAGAGCAAGGGAATGACCTTAGATTTGATCTCCAAGGAAGAACTCTAAACTTGCATGCACGGAATGGTGAGGCTTAGGATAAGTTTAGCACTCTTAAAAACCTTCCAACTAAGCTTAAAACAATGTATTTTAGGATCTTAGAGCTTAGGAACTACAAAAATACCTCGAATGAAAATCTGAAAATTTAACACTGCATGTCACCACGACCAATACCACAAGTCGCTCTTCGAAACCACGACTCCAAGTATCCATCCATTATTTCCTTCCAGCATTTCTCAAATTCTCAGGTCCCAGGTGCGACGACTGGACAGATTGGGTCATTACTCTCATTGTGTCCTCTCGTTGTCACCACTGACTCCACACATACACTATTTGAGACTTCCACCACGAGTCAACCAACGATTCGTACCTCCAAACCACAATTCGTTGGTCCCATCTGTTACCTCTGTGAAATTTTCATTGCACCTTCTCACGAGCACTTTCCATGACTCACGACTCCTTACAAAAAGTCATCCCACAACTCGTGCCATCCCACCCTAACATCACAAACACCAACAACGACCTTCACCCACAACCTGTTACATCAACCAACGGGTCATCCCTGGACCCATTACCACTTAATCTCCTACTGCATAATCTGACAACGGGGGGTTCCAGCGGGTCGTTACACCTTTCAAAAACTCATACCATGAGTCGTTTTGAGAGAAATCTCAGATTTTTCTGTTGTTCTCATTTCAAATTACTGAGTCTAGTCTTAGGAACTTCCGGGGTATTACAATATCTTCCCCTTGGAAACATTCATCCTTGAATATATGAATGAATATACTAAAACAGATAGGGAAAATAGAACTGACATTTCAAATACTGAACATCTAAAGCTGATAACTAATGGAGTGACTGACTCCGAACTAAAATACATGACTGAATTGAATTCATGAATCATACATAAATACATTAACATGAAAGAAACTGGGACACATGATCTAAACATGAAACTAATTAGATTACTAAGGAGGAAATTGGTACCTAAAATTGGAACTGAACCGTATGAGAATAGGTGTGGGTATTTAGCCATCATATCTGCTTTGGCCTCCCATGTAGCTCTCTCAACATGTTGATTCTTCCACAAAACCTTTGCTGAGGCTACTTCTTTGTCCCTTAGCTTCCGAATCTAATGATCAAGGATCTCAACTGGTACCTCCTCATAACTAAGTTTGTCCTTCACACTCACGCACTACACCGGAACAACAAAGGCTGATTCACCCATGAATTTTTTTAAAAGCGACACATGGAAAACTATATGTACTGAAGCCAATTATGGAGGCAACTCTAACTAATAGACCACATTGTCAACATGTCTCACAATCTGATACGGGCCAACATAACGAGGACTAAGTTCCCCTTCTTTCTGAGCCTCATGACTCCCTTCATGGGAGACACCTTCAAAAACACCCAATCATCAACCTCGAACATAAGATCTCTCCTTCTTACATCCACATAGGACTTTTTGCGACTCTGAGTTGTTTTCAACCTCTTCCTTATAATCTAAACCTTTTACAGAGCTCGTGAGAGGAATCTGGTTCTATCAACATAGCTTCACTGACTTCAAACCAACCAACAGGCGATCTACATCTCTGCCCATAAAGTGTCTCAAATAGAGCAATCTAAATGCTGGAATGGTAGGTGTTTCTATATGAAAACTTGATGAGAGGTAAATGGTCATCACAACTACCCTTTAAATCAATCACACATGCTCTCAACTTTTCCTCAAGAGTTTGAATGATTTGTTCGGCCTGACCATTTGTTTGCTCGTTAAAAGATATGCTAAGCTTGACTAGAGTACCAAGTCCATTCTAAAACGGTCTGCAAAACTAGGAGGTAAACTAAGTACCTCTATCTGATATGATGGACAAGGGCACTCCATGAAACTGAACTAGCTCCTGAATAAACAACTTAGCATAATCCTCCATTTAATTAGTAGCTTTAATCAGAATAAAATGGGTTGTTTGAGTCAACTTGTCTACCACCACCCAAATAGAGTCATACTTTCGAAAAGTACGATGTAACCCTGTAATGAAGTCCATATTGATTTCCTCTCACTTCAAAGTAGGGATACTAATTTCTTGAAGCACCCCTCTGGGTCTTTGATGCTCAACCTTCACCTGTTGACAATTCGAATACTTAGCCACAAACTCTGCTATGCCATTCTTCATGTTATTCCACCAATAAACTTCCCGTAGGTAACAGTACATCTTGATGTCACCTGGATGTATAGTATATCTAGAACCATGAGCCTCATGCAACATCTTCTCCCTCAAGTCATCAACACCCGTTAGAGACAAACGACCCTGATTTGGTAATACACCATCTCCCCCTTGGGAGAAAACCTCCACCTTCTAATTCTAAACAGATTGCTTAAACTTTACCAAAATAGGATCCTCATCATGTCTAGCCTTGATTTCGGCCACCAAGGATGATTCTGAACAGTCTAAACAATGACACCACCATCCTTCGAGTCAACATAATGAACTCCTAGCCGTGCAAGCCGATGCACATCCTTCACTAACTTTTTCCTCTCCTCATCTACATGGGACACACTCTCCATAGAAAGCCTGCTAAGAGTGTCTGCCACCATATTAGCCTTGCTCAGATGATAAAGGAAACTCATATCGTAATCCTTAAGAAGCTCCAACCACCTTCTTTGACGTAGATTTAGATCCTTATGAGTAAACACGTATTGTATGCTTTTGTGGTTTGTAAACACATCCACATAGACCCCATACAAATAGTGTCTCCAAATCATCAAGGAAAATACTACTGCTGCCAATTGGAGGTCGTGGGTCAGATAGTTCTTTTGAGGGATATTCAGCTGCCCGAAAGCATAGGTTATAACCTTACCGTGCTGCATCAATACACAACCAAGGTCGATCCTTGAGGTGTCACAATATACCACAACCCATCGGTACCCTCAAGTAGAGTCAACACTGGTGCTGAGGTGAGTCTAGTCTTCAACTCTTGGAAGTTCTTCTCACAGGCCTCCGTCCATTGAAACTTCACTTTCTTCTGGGTCAACCTAGTCAACGGTGCTACAATGGACGAAAATCCTTCCACAAATCTCCTGTAGTAACCAACTAAGCCTATGAAACTCCTAATATCTAAGGATTCACTAGTCTAGGTGAATTCTTAACATCTTCTATTTTTTGAGAGTCCACCTGTACACCCTCACTTGATACCACATGTGTCACGCCCCACCTTGGGGGGTATGACTGGCACCTGGTGCCCTATTAGGACCTGGACTTCTAGACTACTGTGCCTAAGCACATCTGGCGCCTGGCTAGCTCTAACTCAAATTCATGGAATCAACGGGCTATATAACGGCTGTAAATACAGCCTCCGGCCGACTGGGCCTATAGCCACCTGTCCTGTAACATCAGCTANACCTGTCCTGTAACATCAGCTAACCAGAATACACTCATATAGGGAAACCTATGCGGGCCGACAAAGCCACCATGTTGTCTAGTTATCTCTAACTCAATGTAATGAATATTGAACATCTACGTGACCGGCAAGGTCACCACTACTATCTGAATACGGCCCCACACGACCAACACAATCAACAACACTAAACAGCTAAGCTTACAACAATGGTTAAATTCCCCCAAATGGGTTAAAGAAAAAGAAGAAGAAAAGTACTATATAACTCTACAAATCTATGGAGAAAAGATTCTACTAAATAATCTATGAAGAATGTCACAACTCGAATAGGGACCCAGATCATAGACACGGGACAAGGGAACCCAAGAGACCCCAAGTCGATCCATGACATAAGCATTCAACTAACTCATTTTATAATCATGAAGAAGACATAAATATAAACTTAGCGGATGTCTCATACAATGGCACATCAGAACAACACCCGAAGCTATACATACATAAGTCTGAAAGCCTCTAGTCTAGAAGAGTTGATGGGACAAGACCCCAACTAACTTCACAAAACATGAAACTGAAATACGAAATGAAACTGAGGGTATAGTCCTCGAAACATGAGGACTCACCAACCCCGAGCTGATAAGGACTCTGTAAAGTTGATTAAGATTAGGGCTGGAGCTGAAAGTCGGGTCCTGTATCATGAAAAGATACAACATAGAAAGTATGCGGTCAGTAGGTGGAATGTACCGAGTATGCAAGGTAAGTAAAACCGCTTTAGTAATGTAAATCATTTAAAACATTTCATGCATATCATACGCTTCCAACATGAGAGGAAGGGAATACATGCATTCTTTCTTAAATCATAATCTCATCACAACATGACCATGCACAGCTTTATAACATCATAACTGATTCGAATGACTCAAAGATGAAACATAACATTTATATTGAAAAGCTGAACAATGAGTTAAACCTTGCTTTTAGAACATGCATGTGTAAAGTAATCATCATGAGTAATGAATATGCAAATCTGAATGATCTAGACAGTGGGAGACTCGTCACTTAACCAACATACCATGATAGAGCTTACGTGGTCCCGACAATCATACTCAAGTGGCCAGAGCCGTCCAAAACCATGCCAGGGCTAAGGACGCTATCATGATATCGATATCAAGCTGAAGGGCCAATCGGGCTACTGATAGCTCACAAGGAAGGTCCCGATATTATAATAGTATCAACCTACGTTGGCGCGTAGTTCTAGGGCATAGGGTGATCGACCCTTAACCCGCTCGGTGCTAGACTCTTCTCCAAAAACATGCAATGCTCTACATCGTATTAACAAAGCTCAACATTGTCTATTGAAGAAACTCAAGATGAAATTATCCATAATCAACATCATAAGAGAATGAAGCTCAACATTATCCTTCGACAAAGCTCAATAACGATATACATCTCAAGTATGAATTTATGCATATGAGAAGCTTTATTTCAAACATACCACAAGATCAAATATAAGTGGGAGAATCTACTCCAAATCATGTGGTAAGCTACACATAGGAATATTTAACTCAACATACCACAAGCTAGAAATCATGAAATTTGAGAGACTTCACTCCAAACAACGTGGTGAGCTTATTTTGGGAAAACTCAATATTTAAATCAACATGTGGGCATTGCCCAAAGCTTCGTCATACTTGGACCTACTCAATTCATTTTTAAAACAATATCATCATCATGGTTAATTTTAGAAACATACTTTTCATCATTAAATCTTATCATCATCATGCATTCATCATCAGTGACCTCTTTTATGAACCTTTCATCCATGGACATTTAATCTCATAGCTTAGGAAACACAATATGTATTGAAAACAATTTAAAATATGCCCAAGCTTCACAACTCATCAATATAAATGTGATATAATCATACCCATGTATAGTAATTGTAGAATCATGCAGTTGGGAAAAAACCCCATACTTAGTCATAGGTGATTTCTCATAATTTAATACAAATTGGGCATGGGTGTGGAAGGAGACACCCACTCATAGCCTTACATACCTGGAAATGGTGAATTCTAACACCTTCTAATTGCCCAAGCTGAGATTCCAATGGAAACCTTGAGATCTTTCCTTGAATGTCCTCTTCAAACCTTTAAACTTTCATGCATGGGAAGAATGACATAGAATAGGTTTTCCCCTGCTAAAAAACCACTAAAACGAGCCTTAAACGACGTAGTATAGGCCCCTAGGATTTAGGAATTACAGAAAAAGCCTTTACTAAAATCACTGAAAATAACTGTCAGGTGACCCTAACGGGCGACATGACGACTCGTCAAGACGGGCCACAACTCGTCAAGTCGTCCTCAGGTACACTAGATAGAAGATCACTTAGGGCTTGTAACGGTGGACTTAACGACTCGTTCCTCGAGACAAGGACTTGTGGTCACCTCTCGTTAGGTACACTGGTCGATCCTCCCCTTTATTTCTCAACTTCACCCCATGGTTAACCTGATGACTCGTGGTGGTTGACCACGAGTCGTTCCCACGCCTCGTGGGGACCTCAACCCTTCATTTCATCCAGGCCTTCCCATGAGCTAGCTGACAACTCGTGGGGTCTCCTCA